>JASPKZ010008123.1:0-241488 GCA_030220185.1 Diploptera punctata | reverse complement strand
TGGACTTATCTGGATCGTACAAAGTGAGATGTTTGAACTACATGATTATCAGGATCGTTAACACAAAGTGATTATGTTTGAACTACATGACGTATCTGGATCGTTACACAAGTGATATGTTTGAACCATGACTTATCTGGATCGTTTACACAAGTGATATGTTGAACTACGACTTATCTGGATCGACCACAAGTGAAGGTTTGAACTACATGATTATTGATCGTTAGCACAAGTGAATCTGTGTGAACTTACATGCTTAATCTGGATCGTTACACAAGTGATATGTTTGTTGAAACTACATGACTTATCTTGGATCGGTACACAAGTGATATGTTTTTGAACAACCAGACTTATCTGGATCGTTACACAAAGTGATAGTTTGAACACATGGACTTATCTGATCGTTACACAAGTGTATGTTTGAACTACATGGACTCATCTGGATCGTTACACAATTGATATGTTTGAAACTACATGACTCCTTGGATCGTTACACAATGAATGTTTGAACAACATGAACTCATCTGGATCGTTACAGAGGGGATATGTTTGAACTAAAGTGACTCATCTGGATCGTACAAAGTGATATGTTTGAACTATTGACAGATCTTATCTGGATATCGTTACAACAAGTGATATGTTTGAACTGCATGACTTTCTGGATCGTTACAAAGTGATATGTTTGACTACATGACTTATCTGGATCGTTACACAAGTGATATGTTTGAACTACATGACTTATCTGGGATCGTTGACACAAGGATATGTTTGAACTACATGACTTAATCTGGATCGTTAAACACAAGTGATATGTTTTGAACTAAATTGACTTATGGATCGTTACACAAGTGATATGTGTTGAAATACATGGATTATCTGGATCGTTTAAAAAGTTGATATGTTTGAATACATGACTTATCTGGATCGTTACACCAAGGGATATGTTGAAACTAATGGACTTATCTGGATCGTACACAAGTGATATGTTTGAACTCATTGACTTATCTGGAGCGTTAAACAAGTGATAGGTTTGAACTACATGACTATCTGGATGTACACAAGTGATTGTTTGAAATACATGACATTATCTGGATCGTTACCACAAGTGATATGTTTGAACTACAGACTTTATCTGGATCGTTAACGCAAGTGATATGTTTGAACGACAGACTTATCTGGAATCGTACACAGTGAGATGTTTGAACTACTGACTATCTGGATCGTACACAAGTGATTATGTTTGAACTACATGACTATCTGGATCGTACAACAAGTGAGAGTTTGAACAACATGACTTATATGGATGTTACAACACGTGATATGTTTGAACTACATGACTTATCTGGAGCGTACACAGTGATATGTTGAACTACATGGATTATTGGATCGTACAACAAGTGATATGTTTGAAACTACGACTTATCTGGGATCGTTACACAAAGTGATATTGTTTGCACTACATGACTTATCTGGCATCGTTACACAAGGATATGTTTGAACTACATGACTTATCTTGGGGATCGTTACACAAGTGATATGTTAACTACCGACTTATCTGGATCGTTACACAAGTGATATGTTTGAAACTACATTGACTTATCTGGATCGTTACACAAGTGATTGTTTTGAACTTCATGACTATCTGGATCGTTACACAGTGATATGTTTGAACTACATGACTTATCTGGATCGTTACCAAGTGATATGTTTGAACTACATGAACTTATCTGGATCGTTACACAAGTGATATGTTTGAACTACATGACTTATCTGGATCGTTCACACAAGTGATATGTTTGAACTACATGACTTATCTGGATCGTTACACAAGTGATATGTTTGAACTACATGACTTATCTGGATCGTTACACAAGTGATATGTTTGAACTACATGACTTATCTGGATCGTTACACAAGTGATATGTTTGAACTACATGACTTATCTGGATCGTTACACAAGTGATATGTTTGAACTACATGACTTATCTGGATCGTTACACAAGTGATATGTTTGAACTACATGACTTATCTGGATCGTTACACAAGTGATATGTTTGAACTACATGACTTATCTGGATCGTTACACAAGTGATATGTTTGAACTACATGACTTATCTGGATCGTTACAACGTGATATGTTGAACTACAGACTTATCTGGATCGTTACACAAGTGATATGTTTGAACCTACATGACTTATCTGGATCGTTACACAAGTATATGTTTGAAACGACATGACTTATCTGGATCGTTACACAAGTGATATTTGTTGAATACATGACTTATCTGGATCGTTACACAAGTGATATGTTTGAACTACATGACTTATCTGGATCGTTACACAAGTGATATGTTTGTAACTACATGACTTATCTGGATCGTTAACACAAGTGATATGTTTGAACTACATGACTTATCTGGATCGTTACACAAGTGATAGTTTGAACTACATGACTTATCTGGATCGTTACACAAGTGATATGTTGAACTACATGACTTATCTGGATCGTTACACAAGGGATATGTTTGAATACATGACTTATCTGGATCGTTACACAAGTGATATGTTTGAACTACATGACTTATCTGGGATCGTTACACAAGTGATATGTTTGAACTACATGACTTATCTGGATCGTTACACAAGTGATATGTTTGAACTACATACTTATCTGGATCGTTACACAAGTGATATGTTTGAACTACATGACTTATCTGGATCGTTACACAAGTGATAGGTTTGAACTACATGACTTATCTGGATCGTTACACAAGTGATATGTTTGAACTACATGACTTATCTGGATCGTTACACAAGTGATATGTTTGAACTACATGACTTATCTGGATCGTTTACACAAGTGATATGTTTGAACTACAATGACTTATCTGGATCGTTACACAAGTGATATGTTTGAACTACATGACTTATCTGGATCGTTACACAAGTGATATGTTTGAACTACATGACTTATCTGGATCGTTACACAAGTGATATGTTTGAACTACATGACTTATCTGGATCGTTACACAAGTGATATGTTGAACTACATGACTTATCTGGATCGTTACACAAGTGATATGTTTGAACTACATGACTTATCTGGATCGTTACACAAGTGTGATGTTTGAACTACATGACTTATCTGGATCGTTACACAAGTGATATGTTTGAACTACATGACTTATCTGGATCGTTACACAAGTGATATGTTTGAACTACATGACTTATCTGGATCGTTACACAAGTGATATGTTTGAACTACATGACTTTCTGGATCGTTACACAAGTGATATGTTTGAACTACATGACTTATCTGGATCGTTACACAAGTGATATGTTTGAACTACATGACTTATCTGGATCGTTACACAAGTGATATGTTTGAACTACATGACTTATCTGGATCGTTACACAAGTGATATGTTTGAACTACATGACTTATCTGGATCGTTACACAAGTGATATGTTTGAACAACATGATTATCTGGATCGTTACACAAGTGATATGTTTGAACTACATGACTTATCTGGATCGTTACACAAGTGATATGTTTGAACTACATGACTTATCTGGATCGTTACAAAGTGATATGTTTGAACTACATGACTTATCTGGATCGTTACACAAGTGATATGTTTGAACTACATGACTTATCTGGATCGTTACACAAGTGATATGTTTGAACTACATGACTATCTGGATCGTTACACAAGTGATATGTTTGAACTACATGACTTATCTGGATCGTTACACAAGTGATATGTTTGAACTACATGACTTATCTGGATCGTTACACAAGTGATATGTTTGAACTACATGACTTATCTGGATCGTTAACACAAGTGATATGTTTGAAACTACATGACTTATCTGGATCGTTACACAAGTGATATGTTTGAACTACATGACTTATCTGGATCGTTACACAAGTGATATGTTTGAACTACATGACTTATCTGGATCGTTACACAAGTGATATGTTTTGAACTACATGACTTATCTGGATCGTTACACAAGTGATATGTTTGAACTACATGACTTATCTGGATCGTTACACAAGTGATATGTTTGAACTACATGACTTATCTGGATCGTTACACAAGTGATATGTTTGAACTACATGACTTATCTGGATCGTTACACAAGTGATATGTTTGAACTACATGACTTATCTGGATCGTTACACAAGTGATATGTTTGAACTACATGACTTATCTGGATCGTTACACAAGTGATATGTTTGAACTACATGACTTATCTGGATCGTTACACAAGTGATATGTTTTGAACTACATGACTTATCTGGATCGTTACACAAGTGATATGTTTGAACTACATGACTTATCTGGATCGTTACACAAGTGATATGTTTGAACTACATGACTTATCTGGATCGTTACACAAGTGATATGTTTGAACTACATGACTTATCTGGATCGTTACACAAGTGATATGTTTGAACTACATGACTTATCTGGATCGTTACACAAGTGATATGTTTGAACTACATGACTTATCTGGATCGTTACACAAGTGATATGTTTGAACTACATGACTTATCTGGATCGTTACACAAGTGATATGTTTGAACTACATGACTTATCTGGATCGTTACACAAGTGATATGTTTTGAACTACATGACTTATCTGGATCGTTACACAAGTGATATGTTTGAACTACATGACTTATCTGGATCGTTACACAAGTGATATGTTTGAACTACATGACTTATCTGGATCGTTACACAAGTGATATGTTTGAACTACATGACTTATCTGGATCGTTACACAAGTGATATGTTTGAACTACATGACTTATCTGGATCGTTACACAAGTGATATGTTTGAACTACATGACTTATCTGGATCGTTACACAAGTGATATGTTTGAACTACATGACTTATCTGGATCGTTACACAAGTGATATGTTTGAACTACATGACTTATCTGGATCGTTACACAAGTGATATGTTTGAACTACATGACTTATCTGGATCGTTACACAAGTGATATGTTTGAAACTACATGACTTATCTGGATCGTTACACAAGTGATATGTTTGAACTACATGACTTATCTGGATCGTTACACAAGTGATATGTTTGAACTACATGACTTATCTGGATCGTTACACAAGTGATATGTTTGAACTACATGACTTATCTGGATCGTTACACAAGTGATATGTTTGAACTACATGACTTATCTGGATCGTTACACAAGTGATATGTTTGAACTACATGACTTATCTGGATCGTTACACAAGTGATATGTTTGAACTACATGACTTATCTGGATCGTTACACAAGTGATATGTTTGAACTACATGACTTATCTGGATCGTTACACAAGTGATATGTTTGAACTACATGACTTATCTGGATCGTTACACAAGTGATATGTTTGAACTACATGACTTATCTGGATCGTTACACAAGTGATATGTTTGAACTACATGACTTATCTGGATCGTTACACAAGTGATATGTTTGAACTACATGACTTATCTGGATCGTTACACAAGTGATATGTTTGAACTACATGACTTATCTGGATCGTTACACAAGTGATATGTTTGAACTACATGACTTATCTGGATCGTTACACAAGTGATATGTTTGAACTACATGACTTATCTGGATCGTTACACAAGTGATATGTTTGAACTACATGACTTATCTGGATCGTTACACAAGTGATATGTTTGAACTACATGACTTATCTGGATCGTTACACAAGTGATATGTTTGAACTACATGACTTATCTGGATCGTTACACAAGTGATATGTTTGAACTACATGACTTATCTGGATCGTTACACAAGTGATATGTTTGAACTACATGACTTATCTGGATCGTTACACAAGTGATATGTTTGAACTACATGACTTATCTGGATCGTTACACAAGTGATATGTTTGAACTACATGACTTATCTGGATCGTTACACAAGTGATATGTTTGAACTACATGACTTATCTGGATCGTTACACAAGTGATATGTTTGAACTACATGACTTATCTGGATCGTTACACAAGTGATATGTTTGAACTACATGACTTATCTGGATCGTTACACAAGTGATATGTTTGAACTACATGACTTATCTGGATCGTTACACAAGTGATATGTTTGAACTACATGACTTATCTGGATCGTTACACAAGTGATATGTTTGAACTACATGACTTATCTGGATCGTTACACAAGTGATATGTTTGAACTACATGACTTATCTGGATCGTTACACAAGTGATATGTTTGAACTACATGACTTATCTGGATCGTTACACAAGTGATATGTTTGAACTACATGACTTATCTGGATCGTTACACAAGTGATATGTTTGAACTACATGACTTATCTGGATCGTTACACAAGTGATATGTTTGAACTACATGACTTATCTGGATCGTTACACAAGTGATATGTTTGAACTACATGACTTATCTGGATCGTTACACAAGTGATATGTTTGAACTACATGACTTATCTGGATCGTTACACAAGTGATATGTTTGAACTACATGACTTATCTGGATCGTTACACAAGTGATATGTTTGAACTAACATGACTTATCTGGATCGTTACACAAGTGATATGTTTGAACTACATGACTTATCTGGATCGTTACACAAGTGATATGTTTGAACTACATGACTTATCTGGATCGTTACACAAGTGATATGTTTGAAACTACATGACTTATCTGGATCGTTACACAAGTGATATGTTTGAACTACATGACTTATCTGGATCGTTACACAAGTGATATGTTTGAACTACATGACTTATCTGGATCGTTACACAAGTGATATGTTTGAACTACATGACTTATCTGGATCGTTACACAAGTGATATGTTTGAACTACATGACTTATCTGGATCGTTACACAAGTGATATGTTTGAACTACATGACTTATCTGGATCGTTACACAAGTGATATGTTTGAACTACATGACTTATCTGGATCGTTACCACAAGTGATATGTTTGAACTACATGACTTATCTGGATCGTTACACAAGTGATATGTTTGAACTACATGACTTATCTGGATCGTTACACAAGTGATATGTTTGAACTACATGACTTATCTGGATCGTTACACAAGTGATATGTTTGAACTACATGACTTATCTGGATCGTTACACAAGTGATATGTTTGAACTACATGACTTATCTGGATCGTTACACAAGTGATATGTTTGAACTACATGACTTATCTGGATCGTTACACAAGTGATATGTTTGAACTACATGACTTATCTGGATCGTTACACAAGTGATATGTTTGAACTACATGACTTATCTGGATCGTTACACAAGTGATATGTTTGAACTACATGACTTATCTGGATCGTTACACAAGTGATATGTTTGAACTACATGACTTATCTGGATCGTTACACAAGTGATATGTTTGAACTACATGACTTATCTGGATCGTTACACAAGTGATATGTTTGAACTACATGACTTATCTGGATCGTTACACAAGTGATATGTTTGAACTACATGACTTATCTGGATCGTTACACAAGTGATATGTTTGAACTACATGACTTATCTGGATCGTTACACAAGTGATATGTTTGAACTACATGACTTATCTGGATCGTTACACAAGTGATATGTTTGAACTACATGACTTATCTGGATCGTTACACAAGTGATATGTTTGAACTACATGACTTATCTGGATCGTTACACAAGTGATATGTTTGAACTACATGACTTATCTGGATCGTTACACAAGTGATATGTTTGAACTACATGACTTATCTGGATCGTTACACAAGTGATATGTTTGAACTACATGACTTATCTGGATCGTTACACAAGTGATATGTTTGAACTACATGACTTATCTGGATCGTTACACAAGTGATATGTTTGAACTACATGACTTATCTGGATCGTTACACAAGTGATATGTTTGAACTACATGACTTATCTGGATCGTTACACAAGTGATATGTTTGAACTACATGACTTATCTGGATCGTTACACAAGTGATATGTTTGAACTACATGACTTATCTGGATCGTTACACAAGTGATATGTTTGAACTACATGACTTATCTGGATCGTTACACAAGTGATATGTTTGAACTACATGACTTATCTGGATCGTTACACAAGTGATATGTTTGAACTACATGACTTATCTGGATCGTTACACAAGTGATATGTTTGAACTACATGACTTATCTGGATCGTTACACAAGTGATATGTTTGAACTACATGACTTATCTGGATCGTTACACAAGTGATATGTTTGAACTACATGACTTATCTGGATCGTTACACAAGTGATATGTTTGAACTACATGACTTATCTGGATCGTTACACAAGTGATATGTTTGAACTACATGACTTATCTGGATCGTTACACAAGTGATATGTTTGAACTACATGACTTATCTGGATCGTTACACAAGTGATATGTTGAACTACATGACTTATCTGGATCGTTACACAAGTGATATGTTTGAACTACATGACTTATCTGGATCGTTACACAAGTGATATGTTTGAACTACATGACTTATCTGGATCGTTACACAAGTGATATGTTTGAACTACATGACTTATCTGGATCGTTACACAAGTGATATGTTTGAACTACATGACTTATCTGGATCGTTACACAAGTGATATGTTTGAACTACATGACTTATCTGGATCGTTACACAAGTGATATGTTTGAACTACATGACTTATCTGGATCGTTACACAAGTGATATGTTTGAACTACATGACTTATCTGGATCGTTACACAAGTGATATGTTTGAACTACATGACTTATCTGGATCGTTACACAAGTGATATGTTTGAACTACATGACTTATCTGGATCGTTACACAAGTGATATGTTTGAACTACATGACTTATCTGGATCGTTACACAAGTGATATGTTTGAACTACATGACTTATCTGGATCGTTACACAAGTGATATGTTTGAACAACATGACTTATCTGGATCGTTACACAAGTGATATGTTTGAACAACATGACTTATCTGGATCGTTACACAAGTGATATGTTTGAACTACATGACTTATCTGGATCGTTACACAAGTGATATGTTTGAACTACATGACTTATCTGGATCGTTACACAAGTGATATGTTTGAACTACATGACTTATCTGGATCGTTACACAAGTGATATGTTTGAACTACATGACTTATCTGGATCGTTACACAAGTGATATGTTTGAACTACATGACTTATCTGGATCGTTACACAAGTGATATGTTTGAACTACATGACTTATCTGGATCGTTACACAAGTGATATGTTTGAACTACATGACTTATCTGGATCGTTACACAAGTGATATGTTTGAACTACATGACTTATCTGGATCGTTACACAAGTGATATGTTTGAACTACATGACTTATCTGGATCGTTACACAAGTGATATGTTTGAACTACATGACTTATCTGGATCGTTACACAAGTGATATGTTTGAACTACATGACTTATCTGGATCGTTACACAAGTGATATGTTTGAACTACATGACTTATCTGGATCGTTACACAAGTGATATGTTTGAACTACATGACTTATCTGGATCGTTACACAAGTGATATGTTTGAACTACATGACTTATCTGGATCGTTACACAAGTGATATGTTTGAACTACATGACTTATCTGGATCGTTACACAAGTGATATGTTTGAACTACATGACTTATCTGGATCGTTACACAAGTGATATGTTTGAACTACATGACTTATCTGGATCGTTACACAAGTGATATGTTTGAACTACATGACTTATCTGGATCGTTACACAAGTGATATGTTTGAACTACATGACTTATCTGGATCGTTACACAAGTGATATGTTTGAACTACATGACTTATCTGGATCGTTACACAAGTGATATGTTTGAACTACATGACTTATCTGGATCGTTACACAAGTGATATGTTTGAACTACATGACTTATCTGGATCGTTACACAAGTGATATGTTTGAACTACATGACTTATCTGGATCGTTACACAAGTGATATGTTTGAACAACATGACTTATCTGGATCGTTACACAAGTGATATGTTTGAACAACATGACTTATCTGGATCGTTACACAAGTGATATGTTTGAACTACATGACTTATCTGGATCGTTACACAAGTGATATGTTTGAACAACATGACTTATCTGGATCGTTACACAAGTGATATGTTTGAACTACATGACTTATCTGGATCGTTACACAAGTGATATGTTTGAACTACATGACTTATCTGGATCGTTACACAAGTGATATGTTTGAACTACATGACTTATCTGGATCGTTACACAAGTGATATGTTTGAACTACATGACTTATCTGGATCGTTACACAAGTGATATGTTTGAACTACATGACTTATCTGGATCGTTACACAAGTGATATGTTTGAACTACATGACTTATCTGGATCGTTACACAAGTGATATGTTTGAACTACATGACTTATCTGGATCGTTACACAAGTGATATGTTTGAACTACATGACTTATCTGGATCGTTACACAAGTGATATGTTTGAACTACATGACTTATCTGGATCGTTACACAAGTGATATGTTTGAACTACATGACTTATCTGGATCGTTACACAAGTGATATGTTTGAACAACATGACTTATCTGGATCGTTACACAAGTGATATGTTTGAACAACATGACTTATCTGGATCGTTACACAAGTGATATGTTTGAACTACATGACTTATCTGGATCGTTACACAAGTGATATGTTTGAACAACATGACTTATCTGGATCGTTACACAAGTGATATGTTTGAACTACATGACTTATCTGGATCGTTACACAAGTGATATGTTTGAACTACATGACTTATCTGGATCGTTACACAAGTGATATGTTTGAACTACATGACTTATCTGGATCGTTACACAAGTGATATGTTTGAACTACATGACTTATCTGGATCGTTACACAAGTGATATGTTTGAACTACATGACTTATCTGGATCGTTACACAAGTGATATGTTTGAACTACATGACTTATCTGGATCGTTACACAAGTGATATGTTTGAACTACATGACTTATCTGGATCGTTACACAAGTGATATGTTTGAACTACATGACTTATCTGGATCGTTACACAAGTGATATGTTTGAACTACATGACTTATCTGGATCGTTACACAAGTGATATGTTTGAACTACATGACTTATCTGGATCGTTACACAAGTGATATGTTTGAACTACATGACTTATCTGGATCGTTACACAAGTGATATGTTTGAACTACATGACTTATCTGGATCGTTACACAAGTGATATGTTTGAACTACATGACTTATCTGGATCGTTACACAAGTGATATGTTTGAACTACATGACTTATCTGGATCGTTACACAAGTGATATGTTTGAACTACATGACTTATCTGGATCGTTACACAAGTGATATGTTTGAACTACATGACTTATCTGGATCGTTACACAAGTGATATGTTTGAACTACATGACTTATCTGGATCGTTACACAAGTGATATGTTTGAACTACATGACTTATCTGGATCGTTACACAAGTGATATGTTTGAACTACATGACTTATCTGGATCGTTACACAAGTGATATGTTTGAACTACATGACTTATCTGGATCGTTACACAAGTGATATGTTTGAACTACATGACTTATCTGGATCGTTACACAAGTGATATGTTTGAACTACATGACTTATCTGGATCGTTACACAAGTGATATGTTTGAACTACATGACTTATCTGGATCGTTACACAAGTTATATGTTTGAACTACATGACTTATCTGGATCGTTACACAAGTGATATGTTTGAACTACATGACTTATCTGGATCGTTACACAAGTGATATGTTTGAACAACATGACTTATCTGAATCGTTACACAAGTGATATGTTTGAACTACATGACTTATCTGGATCGTTACACAAGTGATATGTTTGAACTACATGACTTATCTGGATCGTTACACAAGTGATATGTTTGAACTACATGACTTATCTGGATCGTTACACAAGTGATATGTTTGAACTACATGACTTATCTGGATCGTTACACAAGTGATATGTTTGAACTACATGACTTATCTGGATCGTTACACACAAGTGATATGTTTGAACTACATGACTTATCTGGATCGTTACACAAGTGATATGTTTGAACTACATGACTTATCTGGATCGTTACACAAGTGATATGTTTGAACTACATGACTTATCTGGATCGTTACACAAGTGATATGTTTGAACTACATGACTTATCTGGATCGTTACACAAGTGATATGTTTGAACTACATGACTTATCTGGATCGTTACACAAGTGATATGTTTGAACTACATGACTTATCTGGATCGTTACACAAGTGATATGTTTGAACTACATGACTTATCTGGATCGTTACACAAGTGATATGTTTGAACTACATGACTTATCTGGATCGTTACACAAGTGATATGTTTGAACTACATGACTTATCTGGATCGTTACACAAGTGATATGTTTGAACTACATGACTTATCTGGATCGTTACACAAGTGATATGTTTGAACTACATGACTTATCTGGATCGTTACACAAGTGATATGTTTGAACTACATGACTTATCTGGATCGTTACACAAGTGATATGTTTGAACTACATGACTTATCTGGATCGTTACACAAGTGATATGTTTGAACTACATGACTTATCTGGATCGTTACACAAGTGATATAAGGTGGATTTAACACATTTTCCTTGAAACATGAATTTTACTCATTTATTTTAATGTTAGAACTGAAGAGATTAATGACAAAATAAATAAATTTAATCTAATGTGTGGCACTATTAAAAGAAGCTTTAAAAACACAAGAAAAGAAACAAAAGTGGAATTTTATAAAGTAATGGCTGTTCCTGTATTGATGTATGGATCAGAATGTTGGACGATCACTAAAAGACAAGAACAAAGATTGGAAGCAGCTGAGATGAGATTTTTTTAAAAAATATAGCAGGATATACTCTGCTGGATAAGAAAAGGAATGAAGATATAAGAAAGGAACTAAATATTTTCAAATATACAGACCGAATAATTAAATATAGGAACGACTGGAAAGAAAATATTGATAGAATGCCAGAAGAAAGATTTCCAAAATTATTGCTAAATTATAAACCGCAAGGAAGGAGAAATGTTGGATGCCCACACAGAAGATGGTCTGAAAATTTTAACAATTCTAGCTTTCATGAAACCGGAAGGAGCCAACAGGTTTAATCCCTGGATGATGATTATTTTAATGGTCACCAACACCAAACACTTACTAAATCAATCTCTCATATTTTGTTCATCCCTTAACATAGCGTAATTTTACATTTATGCCTAACTAGAAGAGGAATGTGATTTGGCATTCACTCTCTTTGTTGTGTGTTATTCTATATGCATTGATCAAGCAAATAAAAGGGAAGACTAGTCAAGTAGGCCATGATTTAGGGTACAAAGAAAGGGAGCCAAAATAATAAATATTAATATAAATATAGGGTGATTCAAATAAGTATTACAGACTTCTGGGGGTTGTAATGGGGACTTAGTAGATGAAGTTTTGATAAGGAACCCATGTCCGTAAACATACCATTTCGAAACCTATGCCCGGGAATCTACACTGCAGCCACTCATTCTTTGGCCATGACGTTTTCACGACAGTGTTGCCGATATGGATATTCAGTGGGAGTGGCCGCTTTATGTATGCGGTTAGCAGACATACAGCTGACAACATCTCAGCAATTTCAAACTTTACTAGTGCGCTACAGGTGCGTCAAGAGCAGTGATTGGTTGTGGCAGACGTTCACTCACATTACAACCATTTCCTTATTGGTAGTACCTAAACTTCAGAGCCGGGGAATCGGCGGCTAGGGTACACTTATATCGATCTTCTTGGCATAAATGAGCTAAAAGACAAAATTCGTTATTGTGAGTTATCCGTAAAAGAATACCCGCCATGTGCTGCTATGCTTGCACAGGAATCTATGTACTTGTCTCGATCTTCTTGGCATCAATGAAAGACAAAAATGGTTATTCTGAGTTATCCGTAAGAGATAAACATATGTTATCGCGGACTTTTTTGAGATATTCAATTCTGTGTACATTAATTTTGTGCATTTGTTATGGTTCAGGCAGCGTAAGCCATTTAAGCGTCCAAAAATGCTACTTTTTTCACGTTTTCCACTACAAAGGGCGATTTTTAAGGGTGTAGGAGTTGAGTATCACGATTCTATTATAGCCTGTGTTCATTCCAGGAATCTCCTGAACATTTTGCAAAACACCCCATTACAATCGGATTAGCGGTATGGCCGCGCATAAAGTACAAACAAACAAACAAACATTCATTCATTTTTATATATTATTAGTCATTCAACATATCTCTGCAGGCGGAAGAATTACGAACTCTATTTGTTGCTGCACGTGACGTCATATAAGGCAGTGTATACTGTTAGCGTCCCACGTCCCATTCCCCTCTGCAGTTATAGATAGCAGTGTCACGTGGTCTCTTCTTGCATAAACACGACTGCAGTGCCCTCCGTCAACAACTGCGCTTACTCCTTAAACGGGTAATATATTCATGATAAAAAAATTATAAAGCGGAAAGACAGAGAGAGAAATAAATTAGTTTCTTCCCTTCATTGAATACCGTTAGGCGAAAAAAAAACAATAAGGACTGATTCATGCCGCCGGGTAAATTCTACCTGTACCTGGAATTTTTTTTTTTCGGCCTCACTGTACACCAATTATCGAAATACAGATACTGTATCTGTATTACAAATAACCATTGCACTGACTATTTAACTCATGCCACAAATGCTAGTCAATGACCAATCACGTTTCAATGAATTTTGTTTTAGAACCAATGGCAGTCGTGTTTCACCTCGCTCTTTACGATTTCTCTTTATCAGCTCCTGCTTTTGTGATAAAGAAAGCTCCTACTTTTTAATGTTCTGAACAGATCAAAGCATTATTTTTCTCCAACAAATACACTGAATATAGCAAATAATGAAAAGATTCCTTGATTTTACTGAGTTGTTTACTAAAAAAATAAATGAATAACCCGTAATGTTGATTATGATATATAGTTTGATGTGTTTCATTATTTCTCCACTTGAGTGCACTCTTATAATATTGCGATCTTATTTGGCAATAAATAATATGATCAAGCAGCAGTGAATGAACATAACCTCACATTTCTGATTTGTTTTCAAACATCGCCGTTTACATTAAATGTATAAATATTTTAAAATAACTATAGTTAAACAATGATTTGTGAGTAAACAGCTTAATTTTATTCGTTAAATAGTCCTAACAAATGCCACTCTTGATTTCCAAATTCTCTTGATAAATCACTCGTGGCATTACTTATGAAAAATCTTATATTAATTTAAGTTCTAAGACCGTTCTTTCACAGATAGCGTTCTGAATTTACGGAATGAAGATGGCTAAAACGTATGTTTCATTGTCATTAAACGAAAAAGTGAAAATGATTGAAGAGATTAAAAAAAATTCAGTGCCCCAAATAATGACTAAATTTGAATGTGGAAAAACTCAAGTTAATGAGACTTTAAAACACGAAGAAAAAATAATAAATGAATGGCTAAAAAAATTAAATAAAGAAATTAACGAAATATTGTGGGGGTGGTTTACAAGTTCTCCAAATTTCCGGACCGATGGTCCAAAGTCAGGCTCTAACTGTTGCTAAATCCCAAATGAATAACGATTTCAAGGCATCTTCAGGTTGGCTGGACAGTTTAAAAGACGACACAATGTAGTGTAGAATGAAATTTGCGGGGAATCAAAGGATGTGGACAAAAGTGTAGTTAGTGAGGGGAAAACGAAACTGCATACTTTAATTTCAGGATACGCGCCTAAGAGACATTTTTAACACTGATGAAACGGGACTGTTTTTTTTTTTTTCGCGTGTTATCGTCGGATTCGCTCGTACATACTATACTTCACTTTTCAATGGCAGCGGAACTACAATTAATCCAAGGTACATAAAAAGTCATATACGATACTCTATAATGTAAGATTATTAATAAGTTTTAGTTTTTTATAATGCGGAATTTTGTCCAATGCGGAACAAAAAATCGGTCCCATGCGATTCAGCTTTGAGCAAGTTTTGCTGTATAATGGAAATCGACAGCTAATGACAAATGAGGGAATTTTTGAGGAAGTGGCTGAATTCAAATGCCTAGCAACAATAATCATAAATAGAAATGAGACGCACAAACAAATTAAACATAGGTTCAATTCTGGAAATGCGTGCTATTATGCATTAGAGGGGCTCTCGTCGTCCGAACTCCTTTCAAAAAAAGTTAAACTGAAAATATATAAAACTATAATTCTATCAGTTATATTATATGGCTGCGAAACGTGGGCTCTTACTTTAAGGGAAGAAAGAGATTACGAGTATTTGAGAATAAAGTTCTTAGGAAAATAGGAAAATGTTTGGACCAAGGTGATTTAAACAGATGAATGGAGAAGACTACTTAACAGTGAAATACATGGTCTTTATAGGAAGCCAGATATAATAAGAACAGTTAAGTCACGTAGAATGCGACGGGTAGGACATGTGGCACGTATGGGGAATGAAAGACGTGCATGGAAGCTTCTTGTAGGAAAGCCAGAAGGAAAACGCCCAGTTGGTAGACCAAGAATGAGGTGGGAGAATAACATTAACTATGATTTGAGGGAAGTAGATTATACAGGGAATGATTGGAAAGCATTAGCTCAGGATAGGGATGTAGGCAGAGCTTAAGTCCGCGTGGCCATGAACCTATGGGTTCGATAGTGCCAGTAAGTAAGTAAGTAAATATAACTAGAAGAATATTTGACTTAACTACTCTAGAATAACAAAAATATTAAAATTAGGAAAACTTACCTCAGCTGGCAACACAGAGTATCTCATTGTCACTCACAAAGTGGCTACGTCTTAGAAAATTTGAAGTCTAAATACAATAGTACATGCGTCAGTAGGCAGGTTAAACTAACGGGATATTTTGTGAGGGTACATTAGTTGGAACAAAAGAGTTTGGAACGTGAAAAGTCCTTGCAAATTAAAACTAGACCCTCTGGATTCTTGAATTATACAAATGGTACAAATGTAGTCAAAAGAAGGTAAATTTACAAAAAAAAAATCCGTAAAGACCTAAAAAAAAAGACCAATAAACCAAAAAAGTCGAAAAAGGGTAAGAATGACGGAAAAAACCCAGCATTTTCTAGCCTACAATGACTAAATGTATATCCATCCATCCATAGTAATTCCGCCCGAAGGCAGGTCCTTCACTGCAATCGTAGCATTTTCATGCTATGCTTGCAGCTTTACTAGGGAATTGTGTAGGTGTGGTAGCTTCCCGTTGCTTTCCACACCGGTGAAGGATGATGATAATGATAAGGATGATGATGATGATGATAATGGTAATGATAAGGATGATGATGATGATGGCCATATGATTTCGGGGACCGTTTGGGCCTTAAAGTTTTCCTGACATTTGTCTTACAGGTGAGGAAAACCTCACCCAGAAAAACTGCCCCGACCGGGGATCGGATCCGGGCCCGCTGCGTGACAAGGCAGCACGCTACCTCGAGACCACAGCGGTGGACCTAAATGTATATAAGCTATATTATATAGGCCTTGTTTTTAGACATAAAAAAATTATTTATCATCAACTTCCAAGCCCTAGTAATTAATTAACTCTAACTCTTATGGCACTATCGAACCCATAAGTTCATGGCCGCGCGGACATAAGCTCTCCATACATCCCTATCCTGAGCTAATGTTTTTCAATAAATCCCTGTATAATCTACTTTCCTCAAATCATAGTTAATGTTATTATCCCATCTCATTCTTGGTCTACCAACTGGGTGTTTTCCTGAGCCCTAGTAATTGCTAGAGCTAGGAATTTTAGGTGCAAAAAATATGCTTTAATTTAGCAGAAAAAGGTGCATTTTTTTTAAATAGAAGGTGCAAATTTCCCATGTGAATTGTCATTAAAGTACCAAAACCAGTTACATCAAGTAACTCATGAAACAAAACTCAGCCATGTTGTTTTTATTTGTTTATATACAGAATTTTAATGTTTACACATCTTTCTGTGCCTACAGATTTATTTTTCTTCTCCACTCGTCTCCCTCCATCCAATCCATGTCCTCCAGTCCCCTTGCTCACATTCCAGTTCTTATTTCCTGCATCCACGAGTTTCGAGATCTTCCTCTCCTCCTTCTTCCAGGTGGACACCATTCCAATGTTTTCCTGGGCAATCTTTCTTCTTGCATTCGTCGTACGTGCCCATACCAATTTAATTGCTTATACTGTATATAATCTACTATTGAATAACCAATATTCATTTTTTCTCTTATGACAGTATTTCTTATTTTGTCTAATTTTGAACATCTTGCTTCTCTCCCCAAGAAATCCATTTCCATCGACATAAGTTTTTGTTCTAAGTTTTTGTTGAATTTCCAAACTTCAGCTCCATATGTGACAGTACTTCTCACTATTGAATTATATATTTGTAACTTATTTTTCCTGGTTATATGTTGTCACATATTAAAAAGTCTGATTAAGACAAGTCCCAGAACATTATGTTATTGAAATCACAAGTCCAGAAAACTGTTAAAGCAGATATTATTCAACAACTCAAATGTTTAGAACATATCTAAAAAAGTTCAATATCTCAACTGTCTATCAGTGGTTTCGTCTAATGTAATATATACTGGTTTTCACATTCTACTTGACTGATCTGTTTTAATTTTTCTTCATACATAGGTTGAAGGTATGATTTTCATCTGGGACAAACTTCCCAGTATATTTCTCCAAATATGCTTTCATAATAGGGTTGTTAAGTTTGGAAAGAGGAATACCACATACCACAAATGTCTTTGCTGTATCATTAAAAAAATTGTTTTATTTATTAAACTTGAAGAAGGCAGTGCCTCGCCAATAAACTGTTGTCACAATACACATTTACTGCTTTGTAGTTCCTTATTTTTCGTGTTTTGCACTACCTATATGCTGCGTAACACGATTGTGTTGGTGTTTTTCATCAATTGTTATTGAAATATCTCAAAGAATGCACCTCATAACAGATGTCACTCTGAATTCCATCTGTACTAAACGGTTTTACAAAATCGTGTAGTTTGTAGGAGTTCACATTCGGTTTTGGCATACTGTGTACTGGTCACTCAAGAAAATAGCAGACCGCACAAGTCAAATATTATTTTGAACTGAAACATTTGTTTATGCACTCAACAATCTCCCTTGCTTAAATAATAGCTTTTGCATAACTGTGGTGCAAGAAGGTGCGAACTAATTTAAAAGGAACAGCCTAACGGGACTGCACTAAAGTGGAAGTAATGTGATGTGGACTGATACCACACATCGTTACCAACCCTTGAAATCGAATTTGAAGAAATGTAAAAAAAATACGCATTATTTTGGGAATACAATGCAGCTAAGAGACAAAAAAGGTTTAAAAAAGTGCAAAATGTGCTTGCATTGATAAAAAGGTGCATAAAAGTGCTAGCATTGACAAAAGGTGCAACTAAAACACATTTAGGGGCATTTATTTAATGTTTTCTTTGCAAGACAAGCTAATTTGAGCATTGTAGTAACAAAATAAAATTAAGGTGCAGCACCTAAAATTCCTAGCTCTAGTAATTACATATTCTATTCCTAGGAAGCCAGATATAATAAGAACAGTTAAGTCTCGTTCACTGCGATGGGCAGGACATGTTGCGCGTATGGGGAATGAAAGACGTGCATGAAAGCTTCTTGTAGGAGAGTCAGAGGGAAAACGCCCAGTTGGTAGACCAAGAATGAGGTGGGAGAACACCATTAACTATGATTTGGGGAAGTAGATTATACAGGGAATGATTGGAAAGCATTAGCTCAGGATAGGGATGTATGGACAGATTATGTCCGCGCGGCCATGAACCTACGGGTTCGATAGTACCAGTAAGTATTCCTGTATATGTAGTTATAAGAAAAGATAAAATGACATCTAATAAATTAAAATGATCCTCGTTCTTAAGTTTTAAATTACATAATTTTACATATTTTGAGCGTCCACCACTGTGGTCTCGTGGTAGCGTACTGCCTTGTCACGCCTTGTCGATCCCAGGTCGGGACACGTTTCCTGGGTGAGGTTTTTATCGGGGTTTTTCCACACCTGTAAGACAAATGCCAGGAAACTTTAGGGTCCAAACGGTCCCCGAACATCATATGGCCATCGCAATCATCATCATTCATATTCATCCTAGATTGAGCTTAGGATTAAGGACTCTCCTGGCGCACCACTATAATCACCCATCATATCATCGGGGCAACGTAGCCCAAAACTCAGAAATGGGTTACAAATACGCCAATACCAGGAGAGAACACCAGAAATGTCCAAAAAGGACAACCTGGGGCATTAAAAAAATACATATTTTGAGCTATAATTCACGTTTCACACCATAGTACAGAATTTTACATATTTTAATTCTGTGGCGGATCAAAATACATTTGGGCTGAAGGATAACTAAAAATGCAGAAAAAATCCTTAATAAAAGTATATTATTGGGGAATTGTTAAACATTCCCTCCATGGTATCTTTACCTTGTCGTGGTGGAGTGGCTTGTGTGCTTAAATGATCCTGAGAGCTATGCCGGCGGTAGCATTGCTGCCGATAGGGTTACCCATGCCGGACTGGTCGAAGGTGATAAGCCAGACGAAATAAGTACCTTGGTCGAAAGAGTGACGATCTTTCACCGTAAAAATACAACCGTCAAGAAATGCGGACATGGGTTCTACTGGGGTAAAATTTTCCGGAGGTCAAATAGTCCCCCATTCGGTTCTCCGGGCGGGGACTACTTCAGGGAACCCATGCCAAAGGCTCAAACACAGGGACATGTTCCTAGGAACATGGAATGTTAGGACTTTATACAATAGCGGGGCACTAGAGATATTAACGCGGGAATTGGATAAATCGCCCTTGGATATAGTCACTTTACAGGAAGTTAGGTGGCCAGGAGAAGGTAGTCAGGAATCAGGAAGCTTTGCATTATACTATGGGGGTGCAGAAAGACCTGCATTTGGAACGGGTTTTTTAGTCAGAAGGAGGATCCTATCTGCTATCCGAGATATTAAGTTTGTTAGTGATAGGATATCATACATAATTCTAAAGGGTAAACGACATGATTTTATAATTGTAAATGTACATGCCCCCACAGAAGATAAAGATGACAAGATCAAGGATGAGTTCTATGACGAATTAGAATGCTTATTTGATAGCCTTTCACGATATCATATGAAAATTGTCTTAGGAGATTTTAATGCAAAAGTGGGGCGGGAAGATATATTCAAACCAACAATAGGCAAATTCAGTCTTCATGAAGATAGTAACGACAACGGGGTTAGATTAGTCACATTTGCCACATCAAAGAATCTCATTGTTAAGAGCACAACATTTCAGCATAAGGATATTCATAAATACACCTGGACGTCCCCAGATGGAGAAACTCGGAACCAGATAGATCATGTATTAGTGGATAAACGCTGGCACAGTAGCATCATTGATATTAGATCAGTTAGAGGGACAGACTGCAATTCAGATCATCATCTGGTCAGGGTGAAAATCAGACAACGGCTATCGCTTATGAGAGGAACAAACGCTAAAGATGATTCTGTAAAATATGAATTAAAAAACTTGAAAAATGATGAAATGCGGCAAGAATACCAAATCAAAATTGCTAATAGGTTTGAAGTACTGGAATCTTCAGATGACAATGTGGCAAACGAAGAAGAAACTGATATAAATAAAGAATGGGAGGCTATATGAGATGCTATTAAATTGTCAGCATCAGAAAGCATTGGTTGTTTAAAAAAGAGGCAAAACAAGAAATGGTTTGATGAGGAGTGTGCCGACATCGTAAAGAAAAGAAAGCTAGCAAAAATGAAATGGTTACACGAGCCAAATGAGGTAAATTTAGAGCAATTGGGTAGTGTTAGACGGGAAACCACCAAGTTACTAAAGAGTAAGAAGAGGGAATATTTGAGAGAGAAGATTAATGATCTTGAAATGAATGCAAAAAATAGGAACATTAGAGAATTATATCAGGGAATTAGTATAGAGAAGAAAGGGTTTCAGGCTAGAACAAACATAATTCGGAATGAAAATGGGGATATGATTGCAGATTCCAAGAGTATATTAAATAGATGGAAAAGTTATTTTAATCAGCTATTGAATGTACATACAGAACAGGACATTGACGAGGATAAGTTACAGACAGCAGAAATGCTAGTCGCAGAGCCAAGTGCATTAGAGGTTGAAATGGCAATTGAAAAATTGAAGATGTATAAAGCATCAGGTTCAGATGAGATCCCAGCAGAACTGATAAAATCAGGGGAGAGAAAAATTGATGGACAAGATACGCTGGTTGCTTACTATGATTTGGGAAAAAGAAGCTCTTCCAGATGAATGGAAGGAATCAATTATCGTACCAATTTATAAGAAAGGAGATAAAACTGATTGCAACAACTATAGGGGCATCTCATTACTTTCAACTTCGTACAAAATTCTAACAAATATATTAGTAAGCAGACTTACTCCCTATATTGATGACATTCTAGGAGATCATCAATGTGCATTTAGAAGAAACAGGTCTACAACAGATCAGATTTTTAGTATAAGACAGATTTTAGAAAAGAAATGGGAATATAATGGTACTGTACATCAACTATATGTGGACTTCAAAAAAGCATATGATTCAATTAAGAGGGAGAAGTTGTATAGTATCCTGCTGGAGTTCGGAATTCCTAAAAAGTTAGTTAGACTTATACGAATGTGTCTAAATGGCTCAACGAGTAGGGTGCGTGTAGGCAAACAGTTTTCAGACACTTTTGAAATCCAGAATGGGTTGAAGCAAGGAGATGCACTATCTCCTCTACTATTTAATTTTGTACTAGAGCATGCCATTAAATCTTTAGAGAATGAGGAAGGCTTACAACTGAATGGTATTAATAAGCTGTTAGTTTATGCTGATGATGTAGTACTACTGGCCGATAGCGAGGAGATACTAAAGGCCAACACGCACACACTATTGAGTAACACTAAGAAATTAGGACTGGAAGTAAATATCAGTAAAACTAAATATATGGTCACACGTAGAAATACATTATATAATGGAAATGGACAGCTAATGACAAATGAGGGAAATTTTGAGGAATTGGCTGAATTCAAATACCTAGGAACAATAATCACAAATAGGAATGAGATGCACAAAGAAATGAAACATAGGCTCAATTCTGGAAATGCATGCTATTATGCATTGCAGAGACTTTTGATGTCCCAACTCCTTTCAAAAAACGTTAAGCTGAAAATATATAAAACTATTATTCTACCAGTTATATTATATGGGTGCGAAACATGGACTCTTACTTTAAGGGAGGAAAGGAGATTACAAGTATTTGAGAATAAAGTTCTTAGGAAAATTTTTGGACCAAAGAGAGATGAACAGACAGGTGAATGGAGAAGACTACATAACAATGAACTACATGGTCTTTATAGGAAGCCAGATATAATAAGAACAGTTAAGTCCCGTAGACTGCGATGGGCAGGACATGTTGCGCGTATGGGGAATGAAAGACGTGCATGGAAACTTCTTGTAGGAAAACCAGAAGGAAAACGCCCAGTTGGTAGACCAAGAATGAGGTGGGAGAACAACATTAACTATGATTTGAGGGAAGTAGATTATACAGGGAATGATTGGAAAGCATTAGCTCAGGATAGGGATGTATGGAGAGCTTATGTCCGTGCGGCCATGAACCTACGGGTTCGATAGTGCCAGTGAGTAAGTAAGTATTGTTAAACATTTTCGTCAATCCCTTTCATCTACGTTACATAGCGAGAAAATATCATCATCATCCGGTATCATGGCAGCTGCAGCTGCAGCCGTCTTCCGGAAACCAAAGGCCATTCCTCTCTGTCCATCCATTGATCTTCCTCCAATCCTCTGATATTCATAGCTGATTGTACCCTTGCTATCCAAGTTTTCTTCGGCCTTCCTCTCTTCCTCCTTTCCATTGGGATCCATTCCATAACAATTTTAGGCAATCTTTGCTCTGACATTCTTTTAACATGACCATACCACTGTAATTTTTTATTTTCTATAATGTCTATGATGTCCGGCTCCTCTTGTACACCCATAATTGCCCTTATTTCGTATTCTATCCATTCTAGATTTTCCAGCTGACCCTCTTAAAACATTCATTTCTGTACTTAAAATTGTTTTCGTTTCCCTGGCAGGAATTTGCCAGACTTCAGCACTATGTTAAAATGCTCTGAATTATGGTTTGATATATTTGTAATTTTCTATTTTTTGAAATAATTAAAAAAAGTTTTGTTAATGTGCTTCTCATGCATTGCCGTCAATCCCAAACATTTCCGTTACATTCAAAGATAAATTATACATGAGTTGGATGCGGACAACAATAACTGATTTTAAACGTTTTCTTTTCTTGCTCCGAAACACTTCATTTCAGTTAACCATGACATCGGTTGCATCATCAATGTCATCAAAGTTTTTTTAAATAATGATTTTCAAAGGAAGAAGGGAAACGTATTGTAGCTCTATTGTGCAATTAATTTACTCGTGTGAATCGCGCGTTAGAACTTAAAATATTCGAGATCAAGAGTCGACCCATTCTTTTTGTTGCTAAGTGTACATGTTTCTTAATTTGATCATCATCATCATCATCATCATCAAGAACAAGTATTAAGCCCAATGGCCTGTTCCAATCTCATTATAGGTCGAATTGGTCCTTCCATCTCTTCAATGGTCTTCCCAACATTCTCCTCCCTTTTGGTTTATAATTATAAATTCTTCTTGGTATGCGCTGTTCAGTCATTCGTAATACGTGCTGAAGATAAGCATTTTGATAATATTTTAATCTTTCACAGAGATTAAATATATTAAGTCATCATCATCATCATCATCTGCCTATCAAGTATTAGGCCCAGTGGCCATCTCCGAAAAGGTCGACCCACAGATCTTCTGCCTCGAGGAATGTAGTGAAGAATTTGTTTTGGTATTCTGTGACGATCCATGCGCTGAATATGGGCTAGCCAATTGTTTCTATATTCTTGGAGGTATTCAGATATAGGTACGATGTTTAACTCTCTGGCTATTGTAGAATTTCTTTGGTGGGCTAGAAGGCTATACCTGCAGTTCGTCGCAGAAATTTCATCTCCGTGGCTGTAATATGACGGTCATCCTGAGTTCTGATGGAAGAAATATATTAAGTTCTTATTTGAAGAGAAAAATTATACGCTCAGACCGGGACTTGAACCCGGGACCCTTGGTTCTCTAGACCAAGTGCTCTACCAACTGAGCTACCTGAGCAAGTACCGATCTAAACGCAAATCTTTCTCTATATACATTGTAATTCCCATCCACCAAATGCTATGAAGCCATGCTTCTATCTTGCAAATGGCGGCTCCTTTATTAAGAAGACATATTTGGGAATTATACATTACAGCCAGTATGGCTTTTTCCATGTTATTATTATAGATTTCGTACATCTCAATGATGGATAAATCATATTTGAAGAGAAAAATGTACGAAATCTATAATAATAATATTAAGTTCTGTTCTTATATCTTCGTTTTTCTTTTTATCGGTCCTTTGGTATCCTGCTATTGCTCTCAACATCTTCATCTCTGCAGCCTCTATTTGTTTACTATCTGCCTTTGTTAATGTCCAGGTTTCACATCCATAGATAAGAGATGGAACTGCCAATACTTTGTAAAACTTCAAAATAGTTTATTTTCTAGTCTTATTCAATAAAGTGCGTTTAATTGTGCCACATAGATAATTGAATCGTCGTATTTTAGTGTGTTTATCTAAATTTCTGTCATTGCCTAAATTACATCCCAAATAATTAAAATTCTCAACTTGGTCTATAATTACATTGTTTATCATTATTTTTGTTCTAAATTTGATATTACATAAAATCCGGAACCTAGCACAACTTGTTTTGCAAATAAGTAGGTGGCCTCAGTGAACTGCCTACAAACTGGTTTTCAATGTCGAATGAAAACGAACATTGCTTTCTTGCACTAGCGGACTTGAACAGATTCGAATCACGAATTTCCCTTGCGATCCGATTGCTTCGAGAACAGATAGTGCAACTACCTTCTTGCCATACAAAATGGAAAGCAAATAACAGCTGTGTACAAAGTTTGGTTATTTAAACAGTTTACCCGAGTTTCACTATTATGTATAAGGTAATGCCGGCAACGATTCAATTATCTATGTGGCACAATTAACGTTAAGCTGAAAATATATAAAACTATTATTCTACCAGTTATATTATATGGGTGCGAAACATGGACTCTTACTTTAAGGGAGGAAAGGAGATTACGAGTATTTGAGAATAAAGTTCTTAGGAAAATGTTTGGACCAAAGAGAGATGAACAGACAGGTGAATGGAGAAGACTTCATAACAATGAACTACATGGTCTTTATAGGAAGCCAGATATAATAAGAACAGTTAAGTCTCGTAGACTGCGATGGGCAGGACATGTTGCGCGTATGGGGAATGAAAGACATGCATGGAAATTTCTTGTAGGAAAGCCAGAAGGAAAACGCCCAGTTGGTAGACCAAGAATGAGGTGGGAGAACATTAACTATGATTTGAGGGAAGTACATGATACAGGGAATGATTGGAAAGCATTAGCTCAGGATAGGGATGTATGGAGAGCTTATGTCCGCGCGGCCATGAACCTACGGGTTCGATAGTGCCAGTGAGTAAGTAAGTATGTGGCACAATTAAACGTACTTTATTGAACAAGACTAGAAAAGAAACTATTTTGAAGTTTTACAAAGTATTGGCAGTTCCATCTCTTATTTATGGATGTGAAACCTGGATATTAACAAAGGCAGATAGTAAACAAATAGAGGCTGCTGAAATGAAGATGTTGGGAGCAATAGCAGGATACCAAAGGACCGATAAAAAGAAAAACGAAGATATAAGAACAGAACTTAATATATTTAATCTCTATGAAAGAATAAAATATTATCAAAATGCTTATCTTCAGCACGTATTACGAATGAATGAACAGTGCATACCAAGAAGAATGTATAATTATAAACCAAAAGGGAGAAGAATGTTGGGAAGACCATTGAAGAGATGGAAGGACCAATTCGACCTATAATGAGATCGGAACAGGCCATTGGGCTTAACCCTTGTTGTTGATGATGATGATGCCGACAAATAAATACCGAAACAGCAAAGGACTTTCCAACACCTATAAAATTATGACTAATAGTTTATACGGTTAAATGGGGGGAAAAAAAGTAGTGAAGAAAGTAACACTGAGCAACAAAAAATACTTTTTTTTTGTCTCAGAAAGAAAAATATGTGATTCTGATAATATTTTGTCTCCTGAATTCAAACATGATATCGGTTTTTCTCCATCACTCAAGGTTTCCGAGAGACAGGCATTTATAATTTCAAACATTTTAATATTTTCTACATTCGTAACTACACAATATTCGAACATTCGGACTCACCTAGAAAGTAAGAAATGGCGATTTTCTATTATATTTCGCCTGTGGAGCATCCCTCTTGGTGGTCCAACAATAATCGGCCAGCATATTAGGATTCCATTTGCCTTGATATCTCTTTTCCATAGCTGAAACCATTTGAGTTAGCTCATTTGGTTTTATTTTACAATGGACAAATGGACGGAAAAAGTTTATTAAAACGTAATTATTTAAATCCATTAATTGAAATTGAAATAAAAAAAACTGTGGGTGTAATTCCGCCATTCCTATGCGGGGCAATATTGTCATGTGGCGGTGTTGCGCCATGCAATGTTTTCTTACAAAGGATTACAAAGTGAACCATTTTGCGGTTTCAGATGGTTCGATCAAGAGAGATAACTACACACAGGGAGAAATGGGCTGAATAAAGCCTTAAGAATGTATTTCAAGCTGTACACAAAAGGAGAATACAAAAAAAATTGGCTTGGAATTCGGCATACCAAGATCAACATTACGTGATAGAAGTCAGAGGATATGTCTTAAGTCATTACTAGATCGGAAGCCAGTTTTCTCAGCAGAGGAAAAAAAAAAGTTATCCATCTGGCAAATACATTTTATTGATTTTTTATTTGGCAGAGAAAAATGGAATAAAACACGATTTTAATAGACAGAGCCAAATGGCCGGGGTAGATTGGCTAAGAGGATTTCTCAGCAGACACAAAATTAGTTTAAGAAAACCTGAGGCAACTAGCCTGAGTAGGACGACAGCTTTTAATAAAGAAGATGTTGATTTGTTTTACAATAATTTACAAACTGTCATTACGAAGTATCAGTTTTCCCCCAGTCGAAACAAGAATTTTTACAGTCCAGAAGCCAGGAAAGATTCTTACACCCCAAGGACAGAAACAGGTGGGGGAATTACCGGTTGGGAAAGGGGAAAAAAACAACTGTTGTGTGCACCACGAATCCATCAGGAGGGTATGTACCCCCAATGTCCATATTTCCAAAAATAAATAAATAAATAAATAAAATGGTATCGCTGTGTTATTTGCTCGAAGGGGACCCATTATGAATGCAGTGGAAAATACAGCCCTGAGGACTATGTGATTTCTGTTCATAAAAAGTTCCTTACACGTCTTACAATGTTTCTAGCTTATAATATTAGTGTAAATAAGTAAAAATTAGTTAGCAAATATAAAACACATTGTTAAATGCAATAAATGATTAGTATACAGTATTTTTTTCCGTATATGTAATCACAAAAATCCATATTCATTTAGTTTTAATTTGTGATGGCATTACCCCAAGGCCATGACGGAATTACCCCACTACGTTTCGCCACTTTGCATACAATTGTTTTTATTTAGCTACATTGTGATCTTAACAAATTAGGTAAAATAATTTTGAATTTAGTTTTATGTACGTAAAAGCATGATTAATATATTCAAGTACTACTATCAAAGTTTCATATAAAATTAAAGCTACAAAAAATAATTTTCTCTTAAGGTGGTGCCATTACCCCATTCTCCCCTAAGTTGGCGGATAATGATTTATTGGATTTTATTATTATTTTCAGTAATTAATGCTTTAAGTGATAAAACCAATATGTGGGAACGTTTGGATAAATTAAAGATAACCACAGAATTAGTAAATAGAATGAAACAAACATAGGAAATTATAATAAATTGTGTTAAAACAAATAGAGGTTAGACTGATTGATTGAAAATTAAAACCGGGGCATGACAAGGCAGCATATTATCTCCATGACTGTTTAATATAATAATGAATTATGTATGTTTAAAAGTGAAACAGGAAATTGGTCTTACAAAGGCATTTGTTTATACAGATGATGTAATGGTTTGGGCAAATAATAAAATAGAATTGGAAGAGAATTTAAACAGATGGCAATTTAAACATAAGGAAAGGTATGGCCTTAAAATAAATAAGAACATTAACTTTTAAAAAATCAGCAAATATCAGAGAGCAATGAATATTAATTTAGAAATAATACAATTAAAAGCAGTTGAAAATTTTTATTCCTTTGGCAGCATTATCATTAGTAATGCCACGAGTGATTTCCAAATTATCGACAAATTCACAACTCAGGAAGTAAGGAGTGAATTTATCTAGAGAATTTGGAAATCAAGAGTGGCATTTGTTAGGACTATTTAACGAATAAAATTAAGCTGTTTACTCACAAATCATTATTTAACTATAGTTATTTTAAAATATTTATATATTTAATGTAAACGGCGATGTTTGTAAACATATGAGAAACGTTTGTTCTGCTTCATTTGTTCATAATTGCAACCAGATCATATTATTTTATTGCCGAAGGATCGAATATTGTAAGAATGCACCCTAGTGGAGGAAAAATGAAACGCATCAAACTGTTTATAACTAACATTATAGGTTATTAATTAATTTCTGATGTTCTATGATGTAAATTATATTTTTCTGGAAGGTAATTTCCTGAGAAATAATACGTTTAAGAAACTGCAAACAGTGGTTTCTTTTTATTGTGGTATAATCAATTACTACGAATGTTTTTCTATTATATCCCGCAAGCAGTATCTGTTTATATTCGTGCACTATATATACAATCTGGTAGCCGTATTTCTCATATATTTAAAATTATTATATATTATTATATATTAAATTATTACATATTAATTATTATATATTAAAAAAACACTGCAAAATAATGCTCTGGTCTATTCAGAATGTTAAAAAGGGAGCTTTCTTTAATATAATAAACTTATTTGATAAATTCCAGGTGAAACATGACTGTGATTGGATATACATCAAAATTCATTGAAACGCGATTGGTCATTGACTTCCATTTGGGGCATGAGTTAAATAGTCACCATGAATGAAAAAATGTAAAACGCATCACATTTTCATTTTTTAGTCAAACACTTATTAAAAACAAGGATGCTAAAATTAAATATAAAGTTTATATCTTACATAACATCTTTATATTTTTTAGGGGAATTCTGTTACAAGGAGCAGAGATCTGGACAACAACAAAAAACTATGGAAGTGAAATTTTTTAAAAGGAATTTTAGAAAAAAAAAACAAGATGACAAAATTTGAAATTCACCGATAAGAGATACGATAAAAGTAGAGAATTAAAACATATTAAAATAGCAAAAATATTACAAAAAATAGAAAATTACAAATATATCAAACCATAATTCAGAGCATTTTAACATATGGTGCTGAAGTCTGGCAAATTCCTGCCAGGGAAATGAAAAGAATTTTAAGTACAGAAATGGATGTTTTAAGAAGATCAGCTGGAAAATCTAGAATGGATAGAATATGAAATAAAGAAATAAGGGAAATTATGGGTGTACAAGAGGAGCCGGACATCATAGAAAAGAAAAGATTGCAGTGGTATGGTCATGTCAAAGGAATGCCAGAGCAAAGATTGCCAAAAATTGTTATGGAATGGATCCCAATGGAAAGGAGGAATGGATAGAAGGGGTACAAGCAGCTATGAATATCAGAGGAATGGAGGAAGATCAATGGATGGATAGAGAGGAATGGCGTTTGGTTTCCGAAAGACGGCGGCAGCTGTCATGATACCGGATGATGATGATGATGATTAAAATAGTATAGACCATTATGCGTATGTCAGCAGATTGATAAAAAAATCTCCTGACGAAACTAAGAGAAAAGAGACCATGAGAAAGCGTATAACCAGATGGCTGATATGGGAAGGTATTGAAGAGGACTACCTGGGCAGAGATACAACTAAAACATGGAGGTCAGGCTGGAGATCACTTTCTAATAGTTGACCCAAAAATTGGAAATTATTTAAGATTATACTTTCTATTTTTTTTTGTTTTTGCAAATGCCCAGGTTGTCTTTTAACATTCCTGGTGTTCTCTCCTGGCATGGCGCACTTGTAACCCACTTCTGAGGTTGGGGCGCCTGGAAGGCGGGGTTACGTTGCCCTGATGATATGATGGATGATGATAGTGGTGTGCCAAAAGAGTCCCTAATCCTAAACTTAATCTATGATGAATATGAATGATGATGATTGCGATGGCCATATGATTTCGTGGACCGTTTGGGCCTTAAAGTTTTCCTGACATTTGTCTTACAGGTGAGGAAAAACCCCGATGAAAACCTCACCCAGAAAAACTGTCCCGACCGGGATCAAACCCGGGCCCGCTGCGTGACAAGGCAGCACGTTACCTCGAGACCACAGCGGTGGAATTATACTTTCTATTATTATCTCCATTTGCATGAGCTGTTTTTTTGTTTCTGCTATAGGTGGGCAAAAGTTCTATTCAGGCAAAGTTATTACAGGAGATGATTCCCTGATGTGCAATCATCTTTCTGCTGGACATTTGGTCATCTCGTCTCAAGTCCACATTAAATTAGCTTGGTTTAGAAATTCTTAAAAAAAAAGGAAAGACCAAGGCCCAATATTGGGTTGTTACACCATTGTAAGAAGAAGAAGAAGAAGAAGATTTAACAACTAAAGCTTCAGCATGGAATAAGAGTTTTTATTAAAATATATAATTTTATTATAATATTATAATATATAATTTTATTAAAATATATAACAATTCTTTGTTAGTTCATATTCTATAACATTTTGGGAGGTAGGCACTCAAAAATAATTTTTATAGCAGGGAATAAACTTTAATTTTCATGTATTACGTCAAATTTTACGTGGAATTACCAATCCTAAATACAGTTATTGGGGCACGCTGTAGCGTAGTGGTTAAGGCACTGGGCTACAAGCCGGAGGGTCGAGGGTTCAAGTCCCGTTGGGGTCAGGATTTTTAAACTGACCCAAACCCTCTGGCGGCACTATGGCCCTGGGGTCGACTCAGCCTCTAACTGAAATGAGTATCAGACGCTTGTTCTGGGGTAAAGGCGGCCGTCACGCAGGGCTGACAACCCGGCTGACATAAAGTGCCGATTGTCTAGAAAAAGTGGGAGCCTTAACCTCCTACTACCCCAAGGGCCTCCTGAGGCCTGTTGTGGGATCACTTTACTTTACTTAAATACAGTTATTATCATCATCCGGTAACATGGCAGCTACCGCCGTCTTCCGAAAACTAAATGCCATTACTCTCTGTCCATCCATTGATCTTCCTTCGATCCTCTGATATTCATAGCTGCTTGTACCCCTTCTATCCAAGCTTTCTTCGGTCTTCCTCCTTTCCATTGGGATCCATTCCATAACAATTTTAGGCAATCTTGGCTCTGGCATTCTTTTGACATGGCCATACCACTGTAATCTTTTTATTTTCTATAAAGTCCGGTTCTTCATGTAAATGCATAATTTCCCTTATTTCTTTATTTCGTATTCTATCCATTCTAGATTTTCCAGCTGATCTTCTTAAACGTCCATTTTTTTTATTTTAAATTATTTTTATTTCCCTGGTAGGAATTTGCCAACTTCAGCACCATACATTAAAATGCTCTAAATTATGGTTAGATATATTTGTAATTTTCTATTTTTTGTAATATTTTTGCTCCACCAAACAGAGTTTAAATCATTTTTTGCTTATGATGATCTTGTAAAAGATTTCCGGGCTGTTGGCCATGGTCTTGAGGCATGTAGTTCCCCGACGTTTCGCCAGAGACTGTCTCCGGCATCCTCAAGGGTTGTCTACGTCGCGGATAAATGTATAAATAGGGCAGATAGTCAACAAAATTGCCAGTCTCAAGACAACCCTTGAGGATGCCGGACGCAGTCTCTGGCGAAACGTCGGGGAACTACAAGCCTCAATACCATGGCCAACAGCCCGGAAATCTTCTACAAGATCATCATAACTCTGGCCGCGAATGCCTAAGTCAACATTTATTGCCTGTTTTGTTTGTGCGATTCTATTTTTAATTTCCATTATGTTATCATCTGAATGGTCTAATTGTGTCCCTAAATAATTGCATTCAATACTATACAGTTAATATAGTATTATATCAAATCCTAAATTTAAAAAAAAGTCAACGCATTTCAATAGCAATGCTGTCATTATCAAGGCAATAACAATAATAATGAAGTAAGTAAAGTGATCCCACAACAGGCCCGGAGGCCCTTGGGGTAGTAGGAGGTAAGGCTCCCACTTTTTCTAGACAATCGGCACTTTATGTCAGCCGGGTTGTCAGCCCTGCGTGACGGCCGCCTTTACCCCCAGAACATACGTCTGGTACTCATTTCCGTTAGAGGCTGAGTCGACCCCAGGGCCATAGTGCCGTAACAACAACAATAATAATAATAATACTTTTTTTATTATTCCGGCTTTTACAATGAATATACATTTTTCCGGTACCCATGTTCACAGTTAACTATACATTTGTTTCAACACATTTCTCCATTCTTGTCTGTTCATCCATATATCTTCTTCTATTTCACATTCCCTCTTAGTTTTATTCATTCCCTGAATCCACGTAATATTTGGTCTACCCTTCTTTTTCCTTCCCTGTGGTTCCCAATCCATGATTATCTTAAGTAGTCTTCCTAATAATAATAATAATAATAATAATAATAATAATAATAATAATAATAATAATAATAATATTAATATCAAATCCTAAATTTAAAAACAGTCAACGCATTTCAACAGCAATGCTGTCATTATCAAGACATTAATAATAATAATAATAATAATAATAATAATAATAATAGGATTTTATTAATGTCCTTATGACAGCATTGCTGTTGAAAAATTGGCTTTTTAAATCTAACATTTTGATGAATGGATTCTATTTAATATAATACTATATTAAGGAATTCTCCACATAGAAGATCCTACATATAAACAATTAAATGTAGTCGCATGTTTTATGTGATGCTAAATATTCATATACTTAATTTATGTAGAACAAGAAAATATTGTTTTAAAAGTTCATATTTTGTAAGCAATTTAAAAATATATAATAAGCTCGCTTCGTTAACTGCGTGTAGAAAGGTATTAAATATTCATATAACTTTCACTATTTAAGTAACTACAATTTTAAAGTGATTTTCACCGTTTGACTATTCTCTTCCTAAAAATTTCCTCGAGTAACATATTTTTACACATTCAATAATAACTGTATGATGTTCCAGAAAATAAGTAAAATTTATAGGAAATTGGTGTTGCCGTTATGAAGTTAAAATCATCATCATCCTTCACGGATTGGGTCTTTGCCTACTCTGATCTCACATCTGCTCTTTCCACCGATCTTCATCCTCCAGGATTATACATCCAGTGCCATCTTTGGTATCCTATCCTCTGTCATTCTTCGTAGATGTTCTATCAAATTGTTCCTGTGTTCTTCTATTTGTTGAAGAAGAGGTTGTACTTTTAGTTCCTCTCTAATATTCTCATTTTTAATATGTTCTTCTGTTGTACAACCTTTCACAGCCCTTAGGAATTTCATTTCCGCTGCCTGAACTTTACTTTTTTCTTCTTCCTTCAAGACCCAGGCCTCACTTACATACATCGCCACTGGTAGTGCCATCGTTGAGTAAAATCCTACCTGCGTATCCTTTCTTACTTTGTTCCTCTGAGTCAGTCTGATTGTTCCACAAATATGTTGACATTTCTGCATTTTGTTATTTATATATTGTTCTTCTTCATAAGTTATATCGCAGCCCAAATACTGGAAGTGTGAAACCTGTTCCAACACTTTATCTTCTATTACTATTTTTGTTCTTACTGGGTACTTTCCATGGAACGCCATTGCTTTAGTTTTTTTATTTTGAAATTATATTATTATATTTCTTACAGTCCACCGCTGTGGTCTCGAGGTAGCGTGCTGCCTTGTCACGCAGCGGGCCCGGGTTCGATCCCCGGTCGGGGCAGTTTTTCTGGGTGAGGTTTTTATCGGGGTTTTTCCTCACCTGTAATACAAATGTCAGGAAAACTTTAAGGCCCAAACGGTCCCCGAAATCATATGGCCATCATCCTTATCATTATCATCCTTACCATTATCATCATCATCCTTCACCGGTGTGGAAAGCAACGGGAAGCTACCACACCTACACAATTCCCTAGTAAAGCTGCAAGCATAGCATGAAAATGCTATGATTGCAGTGAAGGACCTGCCTTCGGGCAGAATTACTATGGATGGATGGATATTTCTTACATAAATTATTGGGGACGCGCCGTAGCGTAGTGGTTAAGGCATTGCGCTACAAGCCGGAAGGTCGAGGGTTCGAGTCCCGTAGGGGTCAGGAATTTTAAACAAACCCAAACCTTCTGGCAGCACCATGGTCCTGGGGTCGACTCAGCCTCTAACGGAAATGAGTACCAGACGCTTGTTCTGGGGTAAAGGCGGCCGTCACGCAGGGCTGACATCAAGTGCCGACTGTCCAGAAAAAGTGGGAGCCTTAACCTCCTACTACCCCAAGGGCCTCCTGAGGCCTGTAGTGGGATCACTTTACTTTACATAAATTATTTCATTGATGGACTGCTGTTTGTAGCCTGACCTCTCTGTCAAAAATTAATACTTATCATCTATAAAACATATTTAGCAAAGTATGATGTCGTAAGAGTACAGATATAAAGAAAATAATAAATATATGCCATACCACACACTGCAACATTTTATTCTCTTTCTCAAAGTATTTATAAATATTCAGTTGCTATCTGAGAAACTGTACATATAGAAGTAATGCAGATTTTGCAGCAGAAGATTGACCCTGAAGGCTTAAAACTTACAAGCCACTTGGCCCAAATTTCTCTGTTTCATGCAAAAGTTTGCAGGCCACTATAATTTGGCACTACAGTTCTTGGAGAATCTTAGCCACCTCACATTTTTCCTTTTATTTACGTCTATCAGGTATTTTTGTCTTCCATCTTTTAATTCCCATTCTCAAATTCTTTTCCATGTTATCCAGCCACCTTGTCCAAGGTCTCCCTCTTTTCCTCCAGGTTTTCCTTTTAGCAGTTTTTTTTGGATCCCTATTATCTGGCATTCTAGAAACATACCCTAATCATCTTAATTGTCAAGATTTGACGACTGTAACTATTGATATAAATCAGTCAAATCTTTATTTGATCTAACTCTCTATCTCCCACAGGTTCAAAGTTTTCTCAAATACCTCCCTAATACCTCCCTAATGCCTCCCTAATGCCTCCCTAATACCTCCCTTTCCAATATATTTATTTGTAATCATCCTTCTTATTAAGGGTCCAAGTTCACTCCTGTATGTAACCACTAGTGTAATTAATCTTAGTATACAAAAATTTCGTGTCACGTTGTTTGTCCGCGATGGAATCTTAAACTACTGAACCGATTTTAATAAAATTTTGCACACTGTGTGCAGTTTGATCCAACTTGAGACTTAGGGTAGTTTATAACTAAATTTATAGTCGCATAATTTTTTTATTGCAAATTATTTGTTTATTATTTAACAAAGTGTTATAATTATCTGTGAGTTCCATACGATTCTAACAGATGGCAGTGTAATTATATGTGAGTTCCATACGATTCTAACAGATGGCGGTGTAAGGTAATTGGTTTATTATTTAACAAAGAGAGATCCAGATGGCTGTGCTTTTTGTTGAAACCGCGAATTTCAATTGAATTACAAATATTGATTATTTCATAATTTAAGTGTGTTCAGTGTTTATTTTATTTTCAATATTATTAATTTCGTGTGTAAGTATTAGGCTCAATTCTGGAAATGCGTGCTATTATGCATTGCAGAGACTCTTGATGTCCCAACTCGTTTCAAAAAACGTTAAACTGAAAATATATAAAACTATTATTCTACCAGTTATATTATATGGGTGCGAAACATGGACTCTTACTTTAAGGGAGGAAAGGAGATTACAAGTATTTGAGAATAAAGTACTTAGGAAAATTTTTGGACCAAAGAGAGATGAACATACAGGTGAATGGAGAAGACTACATAACAATGAACTACATGGTTTTTATAGGAAGCCAGATATAATAACAACTGTTAAGTCTCGTAGACTGCGATGGGCAGGACATGTTGCACATATGGGGAGTGAAAGACTTCCATGGAGGCTTCTTGTAGGAAAGCCAGAAGGAAAACGCCCAGTTGGTAGACCAAGAATGAGGTGGGAGAACAACATTAACTATGATTTGAGGGAAGTAGATTATACAGGGAATGATTGGAAAGCATTAGCTCAGGATAGGGATATATGGAGAGCTTATGTCCGCGCGGCCATGAACCTACGGGTTCGATAGTGCCAGTGAGTAAGTAAGTAAGTATTAATTTTAAGTAATCTGGCTGAAAGACAGCAACTTAATTTAAATTTTAATGTATACCTTAGCCACAGCAACGCGTGGCCGGGACTTCTAGTCTAGTATATAAAAATACATGTCTGTTTGTTCGTATTTTATGCGCTGCCATACCATTCATCCGATTGTGATGGGGCTTCATGCAAAATGTTCAGGAGATTCCTGGGATGAACATAGGCTATAAGAGAGTTGTAATACTCAACCCCTTCTTCTTCTTCCTTCCAAGTATTAGGCCAAGGCCTGTTACGATCCTATAGAAAATGTTCCCTCCAGCGTTTCATAGGACGGCCCAGTGATCTTCGTCCTCTTGGTATATAATTATAAACAGCTTTGGGGATCCGATTTGAACTCATTCTTTCAAGATGGTGTTTCCAATTTAGTTGCTACTGTTTAATATATTCCAAAATTGGCGTAGTCTTCAATTTTTTAAGATATCGGTGTTCCTTTTCCGATCCCATCTGGTGTAACCCGCTGTTCTGCGCATGAATCTCATTTCACAAGCCGTTATTCTGCTTTCATGTTGTTTTTTTAGTGCCCATGCTTCACTACCATAGGTCAACACTGGTCTAGCCAAAGTGTTATATAAACGTTTTTTTGTACAAGGGATGGTTTCATAACTTGATTAATAATTCCTAAACTTTTATTATAACTAGTAACTTTTTCAGGGATATCCTTTTCATCCCAGATAGAGAGATAATATCCAAGATATTTAAATTGATTAGATCTCTCTAAAATTTTATTCTGGAGACAGATTTTACTTTGTATGGGGTCCTTCCCAAGAAATGCCATAATTTTAGTTTTGTTAATTGATATTTCCATATTAAATTTGGCACCTATTTTTTGTAAATTATAAATACCCCTACAAACCTTAAAATCGCCCTTTGTAAATAAAACGTCAAAAAAGTCACTTTTTAATGCTTAAATCACTTAAACTATAACAAATACACAAAACTAATGTAGACAGAATTGAATATCTAAAAAAAAACTCTACAAAAAAAGTCCGCGACAACATATTATGTTTATGTTTTACGGATAACTCACAATAATCATGTTTGTCTTTCATTGATGCCAAGACGATCGGGATAAGTCGATTTTCGGGCAAGCATAGCAGCACACGGCGGGTTATTCTTTTATGGACAACTCACAATAACAAATTTTGTCTTTCAGCTCATATATGCCAAGAAGATCGAGACAAGTAGATTCGCGGGCAACACTGGGTAATCAGCACGGGGTATCTAACAATTATTACGATGTAAATTTCTCCTTTTACTTATTCAACTAAACATAAAAACACATTTCCGTCTTTCAGCTTATTCATGCCAAGAACATCGGAGTAAGTAGAATCCCGCGCAACGCCGGGTAATCAGCACATTTAAAAATAATTATGATATAAATTTATAATTATAATTATTTTTCCTTTTACTTACTTACTTACTCACTGGCACTATCGAATCCGTAGGTACATGGCCGCGCGGACATAAGCTCTCCCTCCATACATCCCTAACCTGAGCTAATGCTTTCCAATCATTCCCTCAAATCATAGTTAAAGTTATTCTCCCACCTCATTCTTGGTCTACCAACTGGACGTTTTCCCTCTGGCTTTCCTACAAGAAGCATCCATTCACGTCTTTCATTCCCCATACGTGCAACATGTCCTGCCCCTCGCAGTCTATGAGACTTAACTGTTCTTATTATATCTGGCTTCCTATAAAGACCATGTAGTTCATTGTTATGTAGTCTTCTCCATTCACTTGTCTGTTCTTCTCTCTTAGGTCCAAAAATTTTCCTAAGAACTTTATTCTCAAATACTTGTAATCTCCTTTCCTCCCTTAAAGTAAGAGTCCATGTTTCGCACCCATAATATAACTGGCAGAATAATGCTTTTATATATTTTCAGTTTAACGTTTTTTGAAAGGAGTTGGGACATCAAGAGTCTCTGCAATGCATAATAGCACGCATTTCCAGAATTGAGCCTATGTTTAATTTCTTTGTGCATCTCATTCCTATTTATGATTATTGTTCCTAGGTATTTGAATTCAGCCACTTCCTCAAAATTTCCCTCATTTGTCATTAGCTGTCCATTTCCATTATATAATGAATTTCTACGTGTGACCATATATTTAGTCTTATTGATATTTACTTCCAGTCCTAATTTCTTAGTGTTACTCAATAGTGTGTGCGTGTTGGCCTTTAGTATCTCCTCGCTATCGGCCAATAATACTACATCATCAGCATAAACTAACAGCTTATTAATATCATTGAGTTGTAAGCCTTCCTCATTCTCTAAAGATTTAATGGCATGCTCTAGTACAAAATTAAATAGTAGAGGAGATAGTGCATCTCCTTGCTTCAATCCATTCTGGATTTCAAAGTAAAGTAAAGTAATCCCACTACAGGCCTCGGGAGGCCCTTGGGGCAGTAGGAGGTTAAGACTCCCACTTTTTCTAGACAATTGGCACCTGATGTCAGCCGGGTTGTCAGCCCTGCGTGACGGCCGCCTTTACCCCAGAACAAGCGTCTGACACTCATTTCCGTTAGAGGCTGAGTCGACCCCAGGGCCATAGTGCCGCCAGAAGGTTTTGGTCAGTTTAAAAATCCTGACCCCACCGGGACTTGAACCCTCGACCTTCCGACTTGTAGCGCAGTGCCTTAACCACTACGCTACGGCGTCTGGATTTCAAAAGTGTCCGAAAACTGTTTGCCTACACGCACCCTACTCTTTGTGCCATTTAGACACATTCGTATAAGTCTAATTAACTTTTTAGGAATTCCGAACTCCAGCAGGATACTATATAACGCCTCCCTCTTAATTGAATCATATGCTTTTTTGAAGTCTACATACAGTTGATGTACTGTACCATTATATTCCCATGTATTTTCTAAAATTTGTCTTATACTAAAAATCTGATCTGTTGTAGACCTGTTTCTTCTAAATGCACATTGGTGATCTCCTAGAATGTCATTAATATAGGGAGTAAGTATCCAACAATTATTACGATATAAATTTATCCTTTTACTTATTCAACTAAACATAAAAAACACATTAATTTTCGTCTTTCAGCTTATTCATGCCAAGAAGATCGGAGTAAGTAGAATCCCGCGCAACGCCGGGTAATCAGCACATTTAAAAATAATTATGATATAAATTTATAATTATTTTTCCTTTTCCTTACTCAACCAAATATAAAAACGACTTTAATTTATTTAGGCGTAGAAGCGCACGTCGGATATTGGCCAGTGTTTTACAAATGTTAAGTTTGCCTATAATTAAACAAGTTTTACATTTTAATACATTCAGCAAGGAATAACAGTTATTGCCAGCCATCAAACAAGTCTACATTCATGTTATTTCTAGCTGTTATCCTTGAGCTCAAGTATTTAAAGCTCTCCATTATTTCAAAATTAATTGGGTGAGTGTATTATTTGTATTACAGATACAGTATTTTGTTTTTTCTTAATTGGCCAATAAACCAATCTCCTTTACCACACTTTCAAGTATTTCAATAGCTTCTAATAGTCAATTGGGTCTCCTTTCCACAATACAAAAGTCACCAATTGCGTAGAAGTTTTCCGTGCTCCATTGGGTTGTTAGAAATGTTTCTGTGAGTGATATTATATCATATTCGTCGAAAAAATCTTCTGGTAACATGTTGAGTGCATTTCGTAGTCGTTCTATATTCCACAGTAGTGTTTTTAATTTTTCTTCCTTGTCCTGGTTTTTACAGTGTGTTCTCCGTGTTTCGTTTCGAGAGGAGAAAAAGTTTGTTTCCCGTATTTGGTTTCGAGAAACGAAAGGGCCGTACAACTATTCATTCGGGCCAGAAAGTCGGGTCTTCGGGGCTTTTGCAGTGTTTTAGGGCTATTCCAACCTTGAAGGCCTTGTTCCCATGGCGGGTAATTCCTCCACTTCTATTTCTCCATCGATGTCGTTTCCCTGTAGATAGTCGTATATCATCTCTGGAGTCGTGGAGTTGTGCAGCTTTCCTATATAAAGCCATGCCCTTTTTTCGGCCGCTTGCAGTTTGCTTCCCTCTCCAGTAGTTTGTTTTGTCCCCGTTATCGTCTTTCTTGTCGACTGCGGGCGTCCTTCCCTTGTTGTTTGTGAGCAGGATTTCTTCTTCTCTGCCTCCTCTTCTCTTTGTCTCTGTGTGTCTCTTTTGTTTGCATTTGTTTCTAGATTATCTTTTATCATCCATTTTATGTCCTCTAGTATGTCCTGTATATAATAAGGACTGGCAATGGGGAAATTCAACATACAGTTTACAGAAAACCTACACACACAGACCGATATCTGCACAAAGACTCTAACCACCATCCAAGACAAAAGCGAGGTGTCATTAAGACACTGTTCGACAGAGCGACTAAGTTATGCCAACCACAACACCTTAAACAAGAACAACACCATCTGTTCAATTGTTTCCAGAAAAATGGCTACACATCCAAGGAAATAAGACAAACCATACATCCACGAAGACAGCACGTCAGAATGGATAACACACCCTCAACCAGCATAGCCTACTTACCATATGTACAAAGAGTCACAGATCGTATCGGAAAACTCCTACGAAAATACAACATAAAACAGTTTACAGACCTACAAGAAAAATAGAAGACTGCCTTCGCTCAGCTAAGGATCCTCGGCCACCTCTCTCCACTTGCGGCGTATATCGACTTCCTTGTTCGTGTGGTAAACCATACATAGGGACCACAAAAGAAGTATAGCCACCCGTTTATCAGAACACAAAGAAACTGCAGACAGGAGAAATGGATAAATCGGCTGTAGCAGAACATGCCATTATGAATGGACACCAGATTCTATTCGATGATACACAAGTTTTAGCCACAACTTCCTATTATTTCCCTAGATTATATCGAGAGGCTATAGAAATACACAAGCATAAGGAAAATATTAACAGAAAAGAGGAAGGTATTAAACTGTCTAAGGCCTGGTACCGTACACTAGAAAATAAATGCATCAACACTAGGGACAACAAGGGGACGACCATTAGCCAATCAGCAAGAGCCACGCCCGCTCACCCTGCTCCCACCACTAGTATCAATACAACACCCGCAGCGTTCACTCTAAGTAGAGCTTCCGACCAGGAAACACGCCTAGAAGCACTCGCCACTGAAGATGCCCTCCGCAGTTGAGGGCGAAACGTCTGGTATCAACACCAACTATGGACCACGGCCACAGAACCCGGAATCACTCAACATCATGTCCTGTATCTGTTTGTTTACCTTATTTATAATTTTCTCCTCAAGGTCTTCATTTGACAGCGGGGAGGTGTTTTGTATTTGACGATTTGTTTGATTTTTGCGGTCGTCTCCTTCATTATCTTTTGTTTCGCCCGGCGGTGTCCGTGTGGGTCGCACTGCGACCGATATCACCTATTACAGTGTAAAAACATAGTAACATAGATAACAGACTTTTGTAAGACATGAAAACAGTTCTTTCTACATGGCCATTGGCTGCAATGATACCTATTATTGTTATAAGACATCAATAGAGACCGGATGTTAGGGAAAATGCCTACAGTTATGTATTATTTTGTATTGTATTGTAAGCCCATGTTTTCCCTTTACAGAGATTTAGGCGCTCTCCCCCTACAGGGAAGAATTTGAACCATACTAATTTAGTTACACTTGTTTTTGTATAGATGTCATTTTGGGTGGTCCGTGGTCAGCGTTCCACCTCATACTGACATCTAGGAAACCAAGGTAGTACTAGGACGGGAAAATTAGGTAAATTTTGCTTACAAGCCTTTTCATTCAGGCTTAAGGAATTTTTACAAGCCTGAAAATCTTCAGACTCGGGACCCACGGCTTAAAGTCCCTCCCGGAGGACTTTGCTCCTTGGATTTTAGTTGCATTTTTTGCCATTGCAATTTTAGTCTGTACGTCTCTCTCACAGGTACCTAAACTTGTAATTATTAAAATATATATGTAGTCAATATGCCCATTTCACCAATTAATGTTTTAAAATGGTCAACAAGTTTCTACAGCCAAGCTGTCATTCTCAAGACCAGATATTGTAATTATTGACCCAAGATATTTAAAAAATTCACAAATTTTTTAATACTGTTATTAAGTCAACACTTTTGAAATTCATATTAAAGTACCGTTGAGGTTATGTAACAAGATATTAAATATAAAATTGGTACCTGGTAAATCAGTCGTCTCAACTAAATTATTAAACTTCATCAAGTTATTCCAATATGTTGGAAAAATTTTATAATTAACATCTTACTTTTATTGTAATCATCATCATCATCGTCCTTTCAAGTATTAGGCCCAGTGGGCCGTTACGGTCTCCCGCCATCTCCGAAAAGATCGACCCACAGATCTTCTGCCTCGAGGAATGTAGTGAAGAATTTGTTTTGGTATTCTGTGACGATCCATGCGCTGAATATGGGCTAGCCAATTGTTTCTATATTCTTGGAGGTATTCAGATATAGGTACGATGTTTAACTCTCTGGCTATTGTTGAATTTCTTTGATGGTATAGAAGGCTATAACCTGCAGTTCGTCGCAGAAATTTCATCTCCGTGGCTGTAATATGACGATCATCCTGAGTTCTGATGGTCCAAGCTTCACTGCCATAACAGATTATTGGTCTAGCGAGAATTTTATAGATTTTCATTCTTCTGTGTGTCTGCACTTTTGATGGTTTAAAAACTTGGTTGATAATTCTTAAAGATTTATTATAGTTTTGTATTTTAAAGGATATATCACATTCCTCATTATAAGTTAGATTATATCCTAAGTATGTAAATGAATTAACTTGCTCTAGTATTGAATTCTGAATACAAATTTTACTTCTTACTGGGAATTTCCCTTGAAAGGCCATAACTTTATATTTTGTTGTTGATATTTCCATGTTAAATCGTTGGGCTATTATATTAAGATGATGAGAGGAATATTGTAATTCATCTTCATTATTGCCGAAAAGAGCCTGATCATCTGCATATAAGAGTGTGTCTAAAATTGTGTGTCTTGAGAGAGGAATATTACCATGAACTGTCAATCTCCAGTGTCTGATGATAGCATTAATGTAAACTGTTATTGTAATAATGATGATAATATAAGGTGCTGATTAAAATAATAATAATCATCATTATGGTAGACCCCTGGCCTGTTCCGCTCTCAGAATTCTGATTAAAATAATACGGTATATTATTTCAAATGAGACCAACATGTGGTGAATTTTTATTTTACTTATAGATTCATGAAAATAAGGGATGATCTTATATTGAATGGGTTTTATAATTAAGTAAATAACTAACTAACTCACTGGCACTATCGAACCTGTAGGTTCATGGCCGCACGGACATAAGCTCTCCATACATCCCTATCCTGAGCTAATGTTTTCCAATCATTCCCTGTATAATCTACTTCCCTCAAATCATAATTAATGTTATTCTCCCACCTCATCCTTGGTCTACCAACTGGGCATTTTCCCTACAAGAAGCTTCCATGCACGTCTTTCATTCCCCATTTGTGCCACATGTCCTGCCCATCGCAGTCTACGAGACCTATAAAGACCATGTAGTTCACTGTTATAGTCTTCTCCATTCACCTGTCTGTTCATCTCTCTTTGGTCCAAAAATTTTCCTAAGCAGTTTATTCTCAAATACTCGTAATCTCCTTTCCTCCCTTAAAGTAATTAAGTAAGTAAAGTAATCCCACTACAGGTCATAGGAGACCCTTGGGGTAGTGGGAGGTTAAAGCTCCCACTTTTCCTAGAAAATTAGCACTTGATGTCAGCCCTACGTGACGGCCGCCTTTACCCAGAACAAGAGTCTGGTACTCGTTTCCATTAGAGGCTGAGTCGACCCCATGGCCATAGTGCCACCAGATGGTTTGGGTCAGTGTAAAAATCCTGAACCCACCGGGACTTGACCCTTGACCTTCCGGTTTGTAGCACCCTGCCTTAACCACTATGCTACAGGGGTGCCCCAAGTAATTAAGTAAATACGCTATTTATTAAAATTGTCAAATACATAAAACTGTTGATGATTGGCAACCTTACCTGAACACCCAAGTCATAAAATGAGTACAATTTAATAAAGACATGTACAAATATAAATGCTTAAACAATAAGCGATGACTAGCGAATGCAACTTTTGGATATGTTCCACAACACTGTGCTGTGAAATGGCATAATGCAGTGCATACAACTAGTGAACATATAGCTACTATTCCTTTACCTTCCGCTTTAACATTTTTTCTCCAGAATTAAATTCAAGCATTAGTTGAACCAATATTAATCATATATTTAAACCTCTTCGTTACTTATTACAACCTATAACAAAAAAAAATCTATCATGTATCTAACAGAAAACTAGTTAAATAATACAACATATCAATAAATGGATTTTATATTGTGCAATTAACAATAGATAGTTTAACAAAATATAGTGTCCTAACTAACTCTCAGTTTCATCATCATCATCATCCAGGGATTAAGCCTGTTGGCTCGTTCCGGTTTCATGATAGCTAGAATTGTTAAAATTGTTCAGACCATCTCGTGTGTGGGGGGCACGCCGTAGCGTAGTGGTTAAGGCATTGAGCTACAAGCCGGAGGGTCGAAGGTTCAAGTCCCGTTGGGGTCAGGATTTTTAAACTGACCAAAACCCTCTGGCGGCACTATGGCCCTGGGGTCGACTCAGCCTCTAACGGAAATGAGTACCAGACGCTTGTTCTGGGGGTTAAGGCGGCCGTCACGCAGGGCTGACAGAAAGTGCCGATTGTCTAGAAAAAGTGGGAGCCTTAACCTCCTACTACCCCAAGGGCCTCCGGGCCTGTTGTGGGATCACTTTACTATATAATAAGAACAGTTAAGTCTCGTAGACTGCGATGAGCAGGACATGTTGCACATATGGGGAATGAAAGACGTGCATGGAAGCGCGGCCATGAACCTTCGGGTTCGTGTAAAGTGAGTAAGTAAGTAAATAAGCAATAAACAATAGATAGTTTAACAAAATATAGTGTCCTATCATCATCATCATCCAGGGATTAAGCCTGTTGGCTCGTTCCGGTTTCATGAAAGCTAGAATTGTTTAAATTGTTCAGACCATCTTTTGTGTGGGCGTCCAACATGTCTCCTTCCTTGCGGTTTATAATTTAGCAATAGTTTTGGAAATCTTCCTTCTGGCATTCTATCAATATGTTCTTTCCAGTCGTTCCTACATTTAATTATTCGGTCTGTAAGTTTGAAAATATTTAGTTCCTTTCTTATATCTTCATTTCTTTTCTCATCCAGCAGAGTATATCCTGCTATATTTCTTAAAAATCGCATCTCAGCTGCTTCCAATCTTTGTTCTTGTCTTTTAGTGGTCGTCCAACATTCTGATCCATACATCAATACAGGAACAGCCATTACTTTATAAAATTTAATTTTTGTTTCTTTTCTTGTGTTTTTAAGGCTTCTTTTAATAGTGCCACACATTAGATTAAATTTATTTATTTTGTCATTAATATCTTCAATTTTAACATATGATAAATTGAAACCTAGATATTTAAAACTGTTCACCTGCTCTAAAATGTTATTATCAATTACTATTTTTGCTCTTAAGGTATCATGTCCTTTAAATGCTAAAATTTTAGTTTTATTCTTTGAAATTTTAAAATTGTAATTGGCACTTATTTTTTCCAAATTAGAGAAATAGCTCTTTGTAGATCATCTTCTGAACTGGAAATCACTACTGGATCATCAGCAAATAATATTGTATCCAACAGTTTCTTCTTCTTCTTCTACTACAAGATTTAGGCTATGCAGCCTGTTCCAGCAAAGTTAAAAGTGGAGTCCATCTTCTGCATGGTCGGCCAACATCTCTTGTTCCTCTGGGATTATACAGGAAGGTTCTTTTTGGTATTCTTTCGTTGTTCATTCTCATTAAGTGTTCTGTACATTTCTTATTATTTTCGCTGATTTTATCTTCAATTTTATATATATTTAATTCTTCTCGTATAGTTTCATTCCTTATTCTATCCGCTCTTGTGCATCCTTTCACATTACGTAAAAACAGCATTTCCGCAGTCTGTATCCTGCTTTTATCCCTTGATTTCATTATCCAATTTTCACTTCCATACAACAGCAAAGGAACAGCCATTGTTTTATATAATTTAAGTTTCGTATCCTTCTTTGTTTTCCGACCTAAGGTTCTTTTATGGTTCCACAAATAGCCTGAAATTTATTTACTTTATTTTATATATCTTTATTTTCTCTATAAGTTATATCACATCCTAAATATTGGAAATGTGATACTTGTTCCAACAGTTTATTATTTATTTTAAAATGTTTATTTAAATGAATCTGTCACTTTAACATAACTTCATCTATATATAAATTAAAAAGAGAAGGTGATAAAGGACACCCTTGTCTGACACCACGATTTATTGTTACCATTTTATGTTGTTTAGAGTTAAAACCCCTGTTTATTACAATTTTATTATTTACATATACATTTTGATAACATCTACATTATGAGCCATATATTCATCAGAAGATGCTCAATATGAATGTACTGGCTTTATAACTCAACGTAAAATTCCCAAATAAATGTCTTCTTAATAAAGAAGCCGCCATTTGCAAGATAGAAGCAAAGGTTTCATAGCATTTGGTGCATGGGAATTAACAGCGTTTATAAGAGGAACATTTGCATTTAGATTGAAACTTGCTCAGGTAGCTCACTCGGTTAGAGCATTTGCCTAGAGTGTGAAAGGTCCTGGGTTCAAGTCCCAGTCTGAGCGTATAATTTTTCTCTTCAAATATGATTTATGCATCATTGAAATGTATAAAATGAATAATAACATCAAAATATGCCATACTGACTTTATAATGTAATGTAAAATGCCCAAATAAAAAAAAAGCCATCATTTGCAAGATAGATGCAAAGGTTTCATAGCAATTGGTGCACAGGAATTAACAGTGTATATAAGAGAAACATTTGCATTTAGATTGAAACTTGCTCAGGTAGCTCACTCGGTTAGAGCATTTGCCTAGAGTGTGAAAGGTCCTGGGTTCAAGCCCCGGTCTGAGTGTATGATTTTTCTTTTCAAATATGATTTATGCATCATTGAAATGTATAAAATGAATAATAAAAACATTGAAAGATGCCATATTGACTTTATAGGCAATGACTGACAATAACTATTAACTTCATGCTTCTAGTGAAATAATTAAAAGACAGAAATAAATGAATGACAGGAGGTGGGCATAATGTACCCCCCCCCCATTGGTATTGCTGGGGTTAAACAACACTTTGAAACTGGGGTTAGAAATAAATAGGCTATCAATAAAACTAAATAGTAAATACACGAATAAATACATTAGGTAATGGAAATGGACATACCAGGCTTGAAGTTTATTTTCATTTACCATGAATCTGTGACAAAACCCACAATATCACTTCCCCTCAGAAGGAAGTGTAAAAATCCATTGTCTAAGCAGGTTTGAATCCTTGAACCTTGGAAACAAAGGCAAGCATAGTATTCTCTAGTAGGACTGACCACATGTTTTTAATCTGCTATATGAAACTCATACCAAAGAGAGATGAACAGACAGGTGAATGGAGAAGACTACATAACAATGAACTACATGGTCTTTACAGGAAGCCAGATATAATAAGAACAGTTAAGTCTCGTTGACTGCGATGGGCAGGACATGTTGCACGTATGGGGAATGAAAGACTTGCATGGAAGCTTCTTGTAGGAAAGCCAGGGGGAAAACGCCCAGTTGGTAGACCAAGAATGAGGTGGGAGAATAACATTAACTATGATTTGAGGGAAGTAGATTATACAGGGAATGATTGGAAAGCATTAGCTCAGGATAGAGATGTATGGAGAGCTTATGTCCGTGCGGCCATGAACCTACGGGTTCGATAGTGCCAGTGAGTAAGTAAGTAAGTAAGTATATGAAACTCATATTTTAGAAATTAATCATTACATGAACATGTTAAAAGAATGCCTACAGATAGAATCCTCCAGCTGTTATTAAAGTACAAACCAATAGGACATAGAAGTGTTGGACACCCATTTACTAGATGGGAAGATTCATTAAACTAGAAAAATTGGCAATTGCAGCTCATAGTATGCTAGAAAATCATAAAATCGGAAAAGACACTAAACTTTTGAAACATTTGGAGAAACCTTTAGAATTAACAATTTAGGAAAAGATATACATATAAAGCAATGAATTTCAATATCCCCGACGAGAATAATTTAATCTCCAAGTTCATAAAATCTACACCAGATGGCAGTTCAGAAGATGACATTAACAACGAAATTTCAACAGTTGGAATTTGACTGAAGATGGAAGTAATACTATACTTTTAAAACCGGTATCGTGAAAACACACAACTTTGTGAGGTGAGGTGTTAAAACATTTTCTCCAACTCATTTATTAATCTAAATACCTCATAGTGTTTCCTCCCACTGTAAATTTAATTATAGTTTAGACTTTGTGTCCCACTTCTTGACATATTCTAGATCTCATTTATCAGAAAAATTGGCTTGCTGTGTTGTCAGCAGATCAAATGTCATTTATTGTATCTCATTTCAAAGTCTGAAGAGTATTTGACCTAGGAAAATAGAATGATCAGTGAGTATTTTTCTCGCCACATCTTTCATCCATATACTGACTTTTTTTTATTAATAAAAGTAAAATGTTGACAATTATTACATTACAGTTATACTTTCTACAATTTTCTCATATTTAACATAATATACAAATTGGTCTGTAGGATCAAGATATGATTAGAGGAGTATTTTGAAGTTATGAAACCATCCCTTGTACAAAAAAACACCAGATTACATTTATATAACACTTTGGCTAGACCAGTGTTGACCTATGGTAGTGAAGCATGGACACTAAAAACACTACATGAAAGCAGAATAACGTCTTGTGAAATGAAATTCATGGGCAGAACAGCGGGTTACACCAGATGGTATCGGAAAAGGAACACTGATATCTTAAAAGAATTGAAGACTACGTCAATTTTGGAATATATTAAACAGTACCAACTAAATTGGAAACACCACCTTGAAAGAATGAGTTCAAATCGGATCCCCAAAGCTGTTTATAATCGTATACCAAGAGGACAAAGATCTCTGAGCCGTCCTATGAAACGCTGGAGAGAAAATTTTCTATAGGATCGTAACAGGCCTTGGCCTAACACTTGGAAGAAAGAAGAAGAAGATTTTGAGATAGCGAACAAATAATCAGAGAAATTTTTATTTTAAAATACAATAGGAAGTAACATTAAGAGGTTTGTTTAATAATTAAAACATTTTGTCTGTTCATTCTTACCTCTTATAGCTGTTTTTGTCGAACATATGTTTCAGGGCTTCTGTAATCGCTGATGATGGGGCTAAAAAGCCCTGAAACATATGTTCGACAGAAACAACTATAAGAGGTAAGAATGAACAGAAAAAAGTTTTAATTATTAGTCAGAGAAATGTCTTGATTGAGACATATATATATGAGAGGAAAGTTTATACAAACTGTCTTTAATTTTGTATACCTGTACAAGTTTTCCTGACATTTGTTTTACAGGTAAGGAAAAACCCCGATAAAAACCTCACCCAGAAAAACTGCCCTGACCGGGGATCGAACCCAGGCCTGCTGCGTGACAAGGCAGCACGCTACCTCGAGACCACAGCGGTGGACAAAAATATATATATTAAATAATAATTAATTACTCGTAATTAAGAGAAAATTATAATTTCATACCAGAATTAGGAATAAAATATGCATTTATGCATTAAAAATCTAAAATAGCATTTTTCCCCCGGAATATGCATTTCTATGCATTATCACTTGAATTGTCTGTGAAGCAGCCACTTAACATATAAATCATTTCCGCATACTTTTTAGCAAGTGAAAAAAAAAACATGGCCGTTTTGCATACAAAATCGGGTACTAGTAATTATGTTTTGAATATCAATTCATTGATTGTACTGCAAAATGTCATTACATATGAGCAACCAAAAAAATAATTGTATTTTGTCTCAGAAAGACAAAATCATGTGTGTCTGCTTAGTATTTTTCTCCTGAATTCAAATATGATATTGGTTATTCTCCATCACGCAATGTTTCCAAGAGACAGGCATTTATAATTTCAAACACTTTAATATTTTCTACATTCGTAACTACACAATATTCGAACATTTGGACTCACCTAGAAAGTAAGAAATTACGATTTTCTGCTTTTGCCTGTGGAGCATCCCTCTTGATGGTTTCGAACAATAATCGGCCAGCATATTAGGATTCCATTTGCCTTGATATCTCTTTTCCATAGCTGAAATCTCCTGAGTTAGCTCATTTGGCTTTATTTTACAATGGACAAATGGACGAAAAAATGTTTATTAAAAAAGTAATAATTATTTAAATCCATTAATTGAAATTGAAATAAAAAAAAACTGTGGGTGATGGAGAAATTCCAAATACATATTTGAAAACACGATAAAAAACTGCATTAAGTACAACTATTGGTACTCATGAGACAAAAATCATGTTGACCAGTGTTATTGACCTGAGAGTTATGAATAGTATAAACAATGTCTAACTTTTTTTAAATTGCTCACTCATTTACTCAGAATACTATATAGCAGAGGGGGCATGCCATAGCATAGTGGTTAAAGTACCACGCTACAAGCCAGATGGTCGAGGGTTCGAGTCCCGGTAGGGTCAGGATTTTTAAAACTGATTCAAACCTTCTCGCGGCACTATGGTCCTGGGGTCGACTCAGCCTCTGATGGAAATGAGTACCAGATGCTTATTCTGAGTGTAAAGGTTGCCGTCACGCAGGGCTGAGAACCAGCTGACATTAAGTGTCGATTGTCTAGAAAAAGTGGGATCTTTAACCTCTTACTACCCTTACTTTTCATCATGGCCACAGCAGATATCATGGAGGACATGAAAATGCATACCTATGCTGATAATATGTTAATTTACTCAACATTACAAGAAAAACTCCAGGCATCCTTCAATCGGCTGGCAAAGTGAATGGAAGGGAATGAGCTATCAATGAAAAGAAGACTGTCACAATGACCTTCAGTAGAGGAGGAAACCAGGCTCTCTTCTATCACAGTAACACTTTTCAAACATCGAGAAGAGATGTTCCAAAATCCTGGCAATGTATTCACACTACATGTGAAGGACAGAGCGAACATAGCAACAAAAGCAATATAAGACATTAAACAGCTGAGCAAATTCTCTCCAAACAGCTATGAAATTATATTTGAAGAGAAAAATTATATGCTCAGACTGGGACTCAAACCCAGGATCTTTAGCTTTCTAGATCAATGCTTCACCGACTGAGCTATCTGGGTGAGTTCCAATCTAAATGCAAAATTTTCTCTTATATACGTTGTCAATTTCCATGTACCAAATGCTATGAAACCTTTTTTTATATCTTTGCAAATGAGAGCTTCTTCATTAAAAAGACATTTATTTGGAATTTTACATTATATTATAAAGTCAGTACGGCTTCTTTCGATGTTTTTATTATCCATTTCATACATCTCAATGATGACTAAATCATATATGAAGAAAAAAATTATACTATTAAATGAGTTGGAGAAAATGTTTTAACAACTCACCTCACAAAGTTGTGTGTCTTCACGATACCGGTTTCAAAAGTAATTTGACTGAAGATGGAAGTAATACTATACTTTTGAAACCGGTATCATGAAGACATGCAACTTTGTGAGGTGAGATGTTAAAACATTTTCTCCAACTCATTTATTAATATAAATACCTCATAGTGTTTCCTCCCACTGTAAATTTAATTAAAAAAATGATACGCTCAGACTGGAACTTGAATCCAGAACCTTTGGCTTTCTAGAGCAATGCTCTAGTGACTGAGTTCCAATCTAAACGCAAATTTTTCTCTTATATACGTTGTCAATTCTATAAAATTGTTCCACATCAGAGTTGAGTCCATATTCAATTTCTTTCTGTATCTCATTTCTGTTTGTAATTATTCCTCTTAGGTATATGCAATATACCAACAGGATGAAAATCCTACAAATTATGAATAAGAAGAAGAAGCAATTTTTTTTTTCAAAATTTCCTTCATTTGTTTATTAAAAGGAGTTTTTATAAAGCACATCAAGAACTTCAAACATCCTAAAATTAGCCACATTAGAAAAGCTGACTGTGGAAAATGGCATACGAAGGGTTAAAATTGAAGCAAAACTCTCAGAAGCATTCAAAATTAGAAAATGATTAAGACAAGGATCGGCTGCGGTGGACTAGTGGTTATGCTCCTTGCCTCTGGTCCCGAGGGTCGCGGGTTCAAACCCGGCTGGGGTCGACGGATTTTTTAGGACAGAAAAATCCAAGGAGCAAGTACTCCGGGAGGGACTTCAAGCCGTGGGTCCCGAGTCTGAAGATTTTCATGCTCGTAAAAAATCCTTAAGCCTGAATGAAAAGGCCTGTAAGCAAAATTTGCCTAATTTTCCCATCCTAGTACTAACCTTGGTTTCCTAGATGTCAGTATGAGGCGGAACGCTGACCATGGACCACTCAAAATTGCATCTATACGAAAACAAGTGTAACTAAATTAGTATGGTTCAAATTCTTCCCTGTAGGGGGAGAGCGCCTAAATCTCTGTAAAGGGAAAACATAGGCTTACAATACAATACAATTAAGACAAGGTGATTCATTGGCTCATCTTTCGTTAGTATTGACCTCAAAAAGAAATCCAATTATTTGGAATTCAAAAAGATGATAATATATCTTATAGATTAGATCAAATTTCAGTGGGGCACACCGTAGCGTAGTGGTTAATGCACTGAGCTACAAGCCGGAGGGTCCAGGGTTCAAGTCCCGTTGGGGTCAGGATTTTTAAACTGACCAAAACCCTCTGGCGGCACTATGGCCCTGGGGTCGACTCAGCCTCTAACGGAAATGAGTACCAGACGCTTGTTCTGGGGGTAAAGGCGGCGGTCACGCAGGGCTGACAACCCGGCTGACAAAGTGCCGATTGTCTAGAAAAAGTGGGAGCCTTAACCTCCTACTACCCCAAGGGCCTCCGGGTCTGTTGTGGGATCACTTTACTTTACTTCAAATTTCAGTATTTGTAGGTAATTTAATAATTACCAGAAACACACAATTTTACATCGTTAACTGAAGAGTCCAAAAAATTTGGGCCTATAATAAATAAGAATATAATAAGACCAAGAACAACGTGGAAGAATAACATTCAGAATTCAATGAAGACACAGAGGACAGAGAACGATTGAGAACTATAATTAAGGGAAATTTGTGAATGTATATTACAAAACTGATAGTCTATTAGTCCTTAATCATTTATGGATTTTTTAAACTTGTGTTAATTGTTAAGATTGGTTGGAGAAAACCCTCAATGATGAGGAAAATTCTCAAAATGAACGGAATGAAAATAAGATTCTATGGTAAGGCCAAAAAAAAATCTTTATACAGAAACTCTTATTTGGCAAAGCAATAGGATACAAAAAGGAAGGAGATGATAATTGTGCAGAAAGGTAGTGGCTTTGAGCTAGTTCATTTTAGTGAACAATTTCAATACGGCTATCTTGGTTTTACAAAATTTGGTTTCACCTACTATTTACACACAGGCTGATATGTTGAGTTTCGCTTCACATATAAACACCTTGGTATGTATATGAATTAAATGAATCGTGATTCCTTCTTATCTCAAACTTGTATGTTTTTTTAAACACAGCACTGCAGTATCAGCAACCCATATTGTCACCATCATCAGCTGTTTTCACAACTGTCAATTTTTTCTTTTGCCGGTAATTATCCAAACTGCCATCATGTGTCCTTTTGAAGGAATTATTTTTGAAACTGCCATCTGGTGTTCTTTTGAATGAATCATTTTCTAAACTGCCATCTGTTGTATTTTTTAAGAACTTTGTAATCAAGCTCGGTTCGTCTAGAATCTCAAAGTTCATGGTTCTAGTATGGTTTTTTGAATATATATTTTTTCCCAAACTGTTAAATCCAAAGGCTTGGATAGATGTTTCAAAAGTTTTGCATCTTTTCCAATTCTATGATGCTCTAATAAACTATGTGCTGCTATAGCTGATTTTTCAATTTCTCCATTCTTTATGTTTCTGAAATGTTCTTTTTTACGAGTTTCCAAGTTCCTTTTTGTTCTTCCTATATATAACGGGCTTCCAATATAAAACCGGACCGGCCTCAAGGAGTTTCACCCGGCACGCAGTGCTGTCTCTTCCTCCTGCAATTCACCCTGCCTGCCACCCGTCCTTGAACTGTTTCTTACCTTATAGAAAATGCTGGAAATGTTGTCCTCCCGCACACGTGCTATGGGATCACCTTGGTTTAGACAATGAACACGTGTACACTTGTAAGGTTTGAGTTTTAACAATTTTGTTGCTGTATGTGCAGAAGATACTGAAATCCCAACTTGTGCTAATTTCAGTAATGATTTTTCTGGTGAACGTTCCAAATTTTCACCAATTTCGTATAATTTTTCTTCGGTGAGAACCGTATGCCTTCACGTGTGTTTCTTATTTTGTACTGAACCAGTGGTCTCAAATTTAGTCACAAGATCGTGGATTGTCGAACTGGAAGGAGGTAATTGTCCTGGGAAGTTCCGAATAAATTCCTCGCGAACGCAATGAGCTGATTCGTATTTATAATAACATTTACACACATAAATGCACTGCTCTAATGTCAGCTGACGTCTCATCTTGTCGAACGATAGTAAATTGACTAGTTCAAGGACGAGCGGCTGGCAGAGTGAAATGCAGACGAGGAGAGAGCGCTGCCTGATGGGTGAAACCCCGTGAGGCCGGTCCGGGTTTATATTGGAAGCCCGGTATATATATATCCTGTTGCAGTCTTTGCAATCAATTTGATAAATTCCAGATTTGGTATTTAATTTAAAAAGCTAATTAACATGATTCACACAAATTTTATATTTATCCTTTTTATCTTGCATATATCAGTAGTTACATTCAAGTATGAACAGTTAGCTTTTAAGATTTCTTGTTCTTGAAAAATAGTCATTTATTAAAATTTCAAGATTGCTCATAACAATGAATGACATCACTAGAATAACGCAAGTAATTTTTACATTGTAGTTCACTGAATTGAACTAATTCAAAAGTAGTATCTTTCTATTCAATTATGAGGGTCATACTGAAAGTCATGAGCAACATTTTTTAAACAATCATATTTATTTTAGACAAACCAAGTACACCATGTTAATCTACAGACCTTTGTGCTACTTTTCAACATAGTCTCCATTTCTTTGCACACATTTTGTCCAGCGTTCTACAAGTTTGAAAATTCCCTTATGATAGAAGTCTGTTCCAGCTGCTCGAAGACACTGACGCACTGCTTTCCAAATATCCTCCAGCGTCTCGTAGCGTTGGCCTCTCATCTGCTCCTTTACAGAACCGAAAAGATGGTAGTCGGAGTGTGCCAAATTGGGACTGTAGGGAGGATGTGGAAGAGTTTCCCACCCAAATGTCCTCATCTTCTCCACAGTGGCATGAGCAGTGTGAGGACGTGCGTTATCGTGTTGCAGAATGATCTTCCTTCCAGGGCGTTTGTCGTGCAATGCACGACGGAGCTTCACAAGTGTCTGGATATAGCGGGCAGCATTTATGGTTTGTCCAGGTTCAAGAAATTCAACCAGAATGCAACCTTGCACATCCCAGAAGACGCTGCCCATAACTTTCCCAACAGATTGCACTGTCTTCGCTTTTTTTCTTTGATGGTGAATTCAAGTGGTGCCATTCCATACTCTGGCGTTTTGTTTCAGGCTCGTAGCGATGAAACCAGATTTCGTCACCTGTCACAATACTCGTCACCTTCATTTCGAAATCTCTGAAGAAGGTTATGGGTGATGGTTCTTCTCCGAAGTTTGTGGTCTTCACTCAATAAACGTGGAACCCAACGGGCACTAACTTTTCGGTAACCTAAACTGTGAATCACTTCTTGCACTGCACTGTGTCTTACTGCAAGTTTTGTAGCGATTTCATTCACTGTGATACGCCTGTCGTCTCTAATGAGCGCATTAACTCTTTCCTTGTTGCAATCCGTGGAGGCAGAGCGTGGGCGACCGCTACGAGGCTCATCTTTGATACTCCTGTTCCCATCTTTAAAATGTTTCACCCATCTCCTAACACTGCTGGCACCCATGCAGGCATCTCCGTAAGCACATTGAAGTCTTTGGTGAATATCAACAGCAGATTGTTCCTCTTTAACAAGGGAATTCAATGACAGTGCGCTGTCGAAACGAAACATTGATGTCTGCCATTTTGGAAACACTGCGTGTGGTCACATGATAGAAGCTATGACGCCACAAAACGGTAAGTTGTGGTATAAAGTCTGTAGATTACAATCCTACAGTTTTTTTTTACATTTTGAAATTTGAATTTTAACAATGGGTTGCTCACGACTTTTAGTATGACCCTCGTACTAATGAGACCAAGTACATGATAGCTGGATGGGTGTTGAGATTTGGAAAAGAAAGTCTAAAGAGAAATCTGAAGGATTGTTGTAGATACCAAGAACTTGGAATAAAGTTCCCATTAAACACAGTGAGACATTTTTTCTGTCCCACACAGACACCATGCACATGCACCAACAAATGCAAAGCAGGGCTCAACTGCACTTCTACTAGCGCTTGATTTTTCAGTTATATTGTTGTAAACTATAGCTCTTCTTCTGTATTTACTAACATTATTTAATATTTTATACTTTTTCAAACAATTTTTATAACATTTAGACAATTTTGAAGCATTTACTTAAATATGCAAATCACAAATATTATGACACTGTTAGACAATATTGTGATGCTAATTGCTATTTTCTCCACAGAGTATATTACTTAGTCCATGACTTTTTTATTGCTGTTTTGGGTTATCGCCGGTTGGATCAGCGTTAGGGACTGATAAGTAAGTGTACACCCATTTTTAATAAACGTTTGGTAATTTTATTATTATTAATAAATTTTTTTAACATAGATTTGGGGATTTATTGCAAATATTGGTCATTGAAATTTCATAGCGACAGAGAGTAATCGAGCATGATAATTGATAAGTGGTTCGATTTGGGTTATCGCTGGCTCTATAAACTCTGGCGCATGCGTACTGTTGTTCTATAGGACTTTGAAAATATTTCATGCTAGTTTAAGTGCAGTTTTTCCCAAAGCAGTTTACACTATGGAATCACGTGATGAAACAAACATATACCGATTCTTCATGCTACGTATGTAGTTAAATATCATAGAAAAATATACTGAAATAATCGTTAGAAGAAATGTAAAATTTATTGTAAATGGTGGGAAATAATTTGAAAATAAGACCTGTTGGCACATGCATGTGGTGTCTGCCAGAGAATTAGAAAAATTTCTCACTGTGATTAATGGAAACTTCAGACATCACCTTATGCTGTAAAGCATATGTTGACCATATCAATAATACATTAGTCAGATTCAAAAAGTTACTAGAATAATTAGTTTTTTTCACCACAATATGTAAAAAAATACACATTACATAAAGTAAACAGCTATAAATAATAAAATTATTACTCTGAGTAATACAAGGTTAAGACATTCCAATTTTGTATCTATGTTTATTAATCAGTATATTAAAGGGCAAAATTTGAACTTACCTAAATATCATTCTACCTACAAAATGCAATACAACAAATTTTAACTCGCAGAAAAATAGTATGTAATTTTTCACCCTTACCTGAACTTTCCAATCTTGATTTTCAGAGTTCGTGTTTGTGTTCTCTTTAATCCAATCGAGTGGCGATACGCTAATTTGTTGTAACGGCATTTCAATATGTGTTACCTCGGAACACAGCGGACTAGAGGTTCAATACAATTCATTTATGGATGGAATATAAACATAAAAGTCATAACGTAAGATATAATGAATCCTATGTCACGATATGCCATCAGTAATGGCAAGTCAGTAGCTAACCTCAATTCCAATAATATTATATGTCACACTGCCACAACTTCGATATAATCCGACTTCTTCACACGTATAGTAAAAATGCGGAAGCCGATGTACTGTAGGCTACATGCTCATTCTGTAAATATGTCAAAGTACAGAAATGTTATCTTCGTTTGTGGAACTGAGCTCCGTAAACTTACCAAGAACATATAGAAACCGAATATAAAACATTTTAGCGCAGCTATGAAACACTAAACGGAACGTCCTAAAATTTACATTCCACATCCGTTAATACGAATAAACATAAAATATTGTTTTTGGTAAACATTTTCTTTAAGTGGGCGTGGTTGTATAAGCTAGAGAACACCTATCCAATCAGCTGTTCCATAGACACCGACTGCAGCGCTCCTCAGTGGTAACGATGGTAACTGGCTAGGCTAGCAGGTGCTTCATTTTAAATTATTCGTCATCAACAATTAAAATAATACTTCACTATAGGTTAATGAACTAATATAACATAATTTTCCCAAAACGTAATTCCTTAAATCGCAACAAAAGTGACGCGCGAATATACAACGTACCGTTAGGGTACAGTCTCATGACATCGAACATAATAATATGAATTTTGATATACCTACAATTTACCAGTGGCGGCTCGTACCTCAATTAATACGTGGAAATATATACTTACTCACTGGCACTATCGAAACCGTAGGTTCATGGCCGCGCGGACATAAGCTCTCCATACATCCCTATCCTGAGCTAATGCTTTCCAATCATTCCCTGTATAATCAAATTAGCAGCCGAAAAATCCGGTATAGACATAAAAAAAATAGCGGTGATATGACTACTTAAAAAAAATAATTAAATTATGAAGTTATTCATTAAAGATTTATTTAAAATGACTGCTGAACTGAAAATATCTCTTTTAGAGAGCAATAAAATAAAAAATTCAAGGAAAACCTTAATGAGGGTCTGCATTGTATATCAATAGGAGGTAGCATATACCATTGACTAACTTTATTTCTTTGTAAACAATATTTGTGAAGACTCGCCAGTCAAGGATTTTTTTTTTTTTGCGCTAAGATGTCTCATTATGAATAAAGGCCTACATGGCTTCACATTACATAGCAATACTGTGATGACTCCTTCCCCATTGAAAATTTTCATCAAGTAATTGGAACTTAGGCAATGTATTTCTCAATTATAGTCTTCAATATTCATTCTGTAATGTTCAACCCTGCACCAAATGAAACAAGGCCTTTCAGTCACTGACACACACACTCACTCATAGGTAGAAATGAATTGAAAGGGTTTGAGAAGTGAATCATTATTGAAAATGCAAAAGTAAAAATATGTTCTGTTTAAACTTAAATGAAAACTTCACTAGTTTCACCTGAATGGCCAATCCTGCCATAAATCAATTTGACTCTAATAACAGTTACAAAATTAGAACTAGAATAAGCCATTCTTCAGAAAACAATAATCATTTGTTTAAAACTACCCCTTACATTTCACCAAAATATATTAATTTGTGGTATCAGGAATGCTATCCTCACATCTCTCTAAAGTTACAAAATATACTTTTATTATTTCAGAACAAGCTCTAGCGTAGTTGGTTAAGACAATGCACTTCAAGCTGGAAGTTAAAGTCCCAGTGGGTCAGGTTTTTAAAGTGGCCTAAATCTTCCAACAGCACACAATGATCCTGGAGTTGACTCATCCTCTAATGGAAATGAGTATCAGATGTTTGTTCTGGGAGTAAAGGCAACTGTCACACAGGGCTGACATCTTTTACTGATTATCTAGAAAGGAAGAAACCTTAACCTTCTATGGCCTGTAGTGGGATCACCTTACCCTTTTTTATTTTTATTATTTCTATAAACAATGTATTTAAAACTGATTTGGGAAAAACTGCACTTAAACTAGCATGAAATATTTTCAAAGTCCTATAGAGCAACAGTGTGCATGCGCCAGAGTTTATAGAGCCAGCAATAACCCACAATCGAACCACATATCGATTATCATCCTCGATTACTATCCGTCGCTATGAAATTTAAATGACCAATATTTGCAATAAATCCTCAAATCTATGTTAAAAAATATATTAATAATATTAAAAATACCAAACGTTTATTAAAAATGGGTGTACACTTACTTATCACTCCCTAACGCTGATCCAACCAGCGATACCCAAAACACCGATAGAAAAATCATAGACTAAGTAATATACTCTGTGGAGAAAATAGCTGTTAGCATCACAATAACCAACAGTGTCATAATATTTAAATAAATACTTCAAAATTGTTTAATAATGTTAAAAAAAATGTTTGAAAAAGTTTAAAATATTAAATAATGTTAGTAAATACAGAAGAAGAGCTATAGTTTACAACAATATAACTGAAAAATCAAGCGCTAGTTAAAGTGCAGTTGAGCCCTGATTTGTTTAAATGTTGGAATATAACAAAACTAGGTAGGTGCAGGAAGACAGATGTCCATTTCCAGCTTCAGCAGTCCACACAGCCCTAGTTAATGACATTTTATTTTCCATTTGTTTTACCTTCCAATCTTCTTAAAATATGACCTTGTCACTATCAGTTTAATGGCTTCAACATTGTGGTGCTATATTACTAGGTTAGAATCTTTTTAAAACTATGTATAGTACATCTAGTCAGCAAACAAACAGTTGTCAGATTTTTATTTTATTATATCTGTTACTGTATATTAAAATTTACATATTTCTGTACAAAGAACTTAAGACAATAACAATTATAATGGAAAGAATGTTGAAACAGCTATATTTTTGTTACAAATAACTAATAAGAAATAGAGCTAACAGTATATTTAACACATAATGTTCAACAGAAATCATTAATCTTCACAACATTACATCAAATTACATACAAGTTGCTACTTTAAGAAAAATAAATCATTCATGAATATCAGACAAGTCAATATTTATTTTACATTATGTAAGCAGATTTATTCTAATAAATGCTAGATTATACTTATATAAAGACTCAATTAGAAACAATCAAAATGAAGTACATATTTTTTAAAGAGTTATAGGGTATAAAAAGGCTTAAATATTTATTAAATTAAGAAAAATCACACTCTATAATGAAAACAACAAATAAAGCTATTTTTACAAAAGTATCAAATTGGTATTTTGAATTATGTTGATAGTAAGATTAAATTAAAATGTTTTATTCCTCACCTCATATCCAGTCTTCTAATTATATTGCAGTTTCAAAGCTTTGGCAGCTTCATCTTCTGGAATATCTTGTCGACTGATGTTATGTCTATCAGAAGAACTACTTCAACTAGTGGTGAGGTATGAAGTATTTTAATTTAATCCTAAATTAAACCTCATAGTGATTTTTTCCTATAAAAGTTCAATATGTTGATGCTATTGGAAATTGAATATTTGCTCAAGGAAGAAAAAATCTGAAATTTTGTCTTCTCTTTAGAATTAAAGAAGAGTGCTTGGGCTCAATTGTATTAAATGAAACTGTAGATAGTTGAAATAAAAGAAATGTTGAATAATGTGGCAATTTCAATTAAATTATAAACTAGTACCTTACTCCAGAAATACAAAGTTACTATTGCACTGCATGTAAAATAACCTTAAAACATGACTATCTGTGTCAATGGCTCTGGTTGCAGGTTAAAAATAAACGTATACCGGCATATAAACATTTAAAACTATTGATAAGAGACAGTGAAAAACAATGGTAAGCTACCACACCTATAATTTCCTAGTAAAGCTGCAAAGCATAGCATGCAAATGCTATGATTGAAGTGGAAGACCTGCCCTCAGGCAGAATTACTATGGATGAATGGATGAGAGGCAAGGATGCACATAACAGAGTACTGGAATAAGTTAGTATGTAAGCATATATAACGGTTTCAAAGCATTTGGCACGAGGGAATTACAACGTATGAAGACAAAAATTTGCATCTAGATCGCAACTCGCCTCGGTAGCTCAGCTGGTAGAGCATTTGGCCCGGAAAGCCAAAGATCCCAGGTTCGAGTCTTGGTCTAGGCGAGAATTTTTCTCTTCAAATATAATTAAGTATGACATTAAATATATGTAGAAAATAATACTATGAGGTTTCTTTTAATTATTAATGAGTTGTATATTTTGGAACTTAAATACAAGATTGAAAGAACACCTTAGAAATGTTAAAAATGAGGAAATAGAAAAATCTGCAATAGCTGCACAAGCATGGTCAGAAAAACACAGAATTGAAACCAAGGCAAAATAACTAAAGCAGTTACAAAAATCTACGGAACTAACAATTTGGGAGAAAATTTACATCTGCAAGAATAAAAAGAAAACCATGAATCTTGAAATTCCCAGTGAAAGGGAAAAAAAATTGATTTAGAAGTTCATCGGTCAGCCAACAGAGGGAGCACAAATCAACTTGCAGGATGGACAACTGCAAGGCAGCAGTTGTAATGCATCGAGAATGTTGCACAGAAGCAGCAAAACTAGTCTGCATAAAAATCAAAAATATACAACTCATTAATAATTAAATATGGCTTACTTCAGAAGGGATCCAATGTAACTGGTTTATACCACATAAGAAAACTCAAGCCTGAAATAAGAGCCATATGAGTAAAAGTTGTCAGCCCTTTCATTCCCAGCTTTGAAATGCAATACTAATGATTACAAATTTAAATAGCAGACATTCATTTATGTATTATCAAATTTTCACATTTCCTGTGCTCAATTTTTTACAAAAATAAAAAATAAAGATGTTTTTATTATTAAAAATAACATTTCTCAATGAAAGATAAATTATATTTGAAGAGAAAAAATTTTTTCGCCTAGACCGAGACTCGAACCCGGGACCTTTGGCTTGCCGGGCCAAATGCTCTACCAACTGAGCTACCGAGGCGAGTTATGATTTAGATGCAAATTTTTCTCTTATATACGTTGTAATTCCCCATTGCCAAATGCTTTTGAAACCATTGCTTCTATCTTTGCAAATGGCGGCTTCTTTGTTAAGAAGACATTTATTGGGAATTTAACATTACTTTATAAAGCTAGTAAGGCTTCTAATGATGTTTTTATTATTAATTTAACATTTCTCAATGAAAGATAAATTATATTTGAAGGGAATTACAACGTATATAAGAGAAAAATTTGCGTCTAAATCGTAACTCGCCTCGGTAGCTCAGTTGGTAGAGCATTTGGCCTGGCAAGCCAAAGGTCCCGGGTTCGAGTCTCGGTCTAGGCAAAAATTTTTCTCTTCAAATATAATTTATAAAAAATAAAGTTTCCTCACCTCATTTTTGTCTTTTTAGACCAGTTTCAGAGCAATTACTCCATCTTCAGTATTTTCACAGCCATTGTTCTGTTGTAGTTCCTTCCTCCATCTGCTGGTAGACCAATGAAGTTCCAAATTAAATCACAATTCCCAGGAATTTCAAAATTCATTAATCTCTCCCCCCCGCCTTTTTTTGTGTAGATTTCTCCCCCCCCCCAAACTGTGAGTTCTTTGGGTTTTTCTATTTGTTTTATTAACTTGGCTTATATTTTAATTTGATATTTTTTCTGACCAAGTGTAAGCAGGTACTGCTTCCCCATTTTTAACATTCCTATGATGCACTTCCACTCTGGCTTTCAAGTTTCTTTTCGTTTTCCCTATACAGATTTTATCACAATCCCCACATTTTACGTGATAAATAGTTGATTTAATTTCTTCTTCCATTTTCACTTTTTTATTGAAATTATGCTATTGAGGGTGAAGTAATTTTTTGGTGTCAATCCTATGTTGAACTTTTTTGAAACTTATGATGCTTCAAATGTAAATATCTTAAATTTTTTTTTCTTTTTTAAGTGTACTTTAATGGATTAATTTTTGTCTTTTGAAATTATTTATTTTTCTCTGTATCATGCTTCCTTCAAACCCATTTTCTATTGCTATGTTATGACTAATGTCATATTTTTACCAAAGCCTATATTCTAAGCTTCAAGTAAGTAAAAAAAAATATATAGCCTTATTATTAAGAATAAATGGTTTTTATTGGGTCTTAAAAGTCATATTTCTCACTTTTTCAGATCTTTGGTCATACTTCTGCTTATTTCTATGATAAAGTCATATTTTGGGTTTTTTTAATAGCCTAGTCATCAGGTGATTGTAAATAACCAACATTGTATCTGTATAGAAATCGTCAGTTTCACAGTTCACTTGTTTCGGTTCCTGTTAACAGGTAGCAAACGTTTTCACTGGACAATAGAAGACAGCCAAGAATGTTTGTATCTCACCCTTACCACCCTAATTGTTTGGTGTCAGGTTTTCTGTTTGTTCCCTCCACTTTACCACCCCCACCTCCACCAGCCCTCTGGAATGTTCCTGTACATTCCTATTGAGACCTCAGCTTTAGTTCGATTTCACCATGCCTAAAAGTATGTGTTCTGAGAGTGTAAAATTAAGGAATTTTGTTCGAGAGTTTGGGGAGAAGATTTTTAGTATTGATGGTGTTATTTTAATATAGTATGGGTAAAAAATTCATTCAATTATAAGGTCATATTTTTGTCTTTTTAGGTCATAAGTGCATGCATATTTTCCATTCTTTAGGTCATAGAAATCCGCCCCTTAGTTATGACTTTGTTCACCTTCATCCCTCAGAGTCTCAAGATTGAACATTTTAGAATTAAAATTTCCAACCCACGAGACTCACTAATCAGGAGGTAACACACGAGGTAATGTAAACAATAGTAGCAGCAGACAGCAACTAGGATGAATGCATATCATACACTTTACATTGTTGTAACGATACATCACACTTTGTAAATAAAATTTTGTCTTTATTTTCACTTTGCGAATCTGAAATTAGTTTGTCTCCTGAATCATCATTATGTAAAATATTTACAAGTTCTTCCTCCGTGAGACATTTTTCTCAAGCCATGTAACTGCATAACAAAAACTATTATGTCGAGTGTTGGAATTCAGCCAGCTGTTTATTCTAAAAATAGAAGGGGATTCATTCAGGTCCAGCATGTTTACAATAAACAGAAACATGAAACAAAACTCATTTGTGTGCTTTCTAGGGTCTCCAAGACTTATTATCTCAATATAGAGAGAAGACAGCTAATATAAATGCAGTTTGTTCAAGTATGCTCTTAAGGGGTACAAAAAAATATTTTTTTCTTTTTTCTTCAAAAAATCCAAGGAATTCTATTTTTCATAGTTAAATATGGGAAATAACATAAATTAATGAGTCATTTTTTAACATATTAAAATATGAGGTAAGATGTTAAAAAAATGACTCATTAATTTACGAGTTCTATTTTATTGATGTGTAATATTATTTTATTGATTTTGGACATTTAAACCCATAAAAATATAATTTAAAAATGGTGTCTTTATGTTCTGCTAATGTGAACATTTTTTGTTTCTTGCATTTTCACGTAACTTGTATTTTTTTCTGAAACTATGAAAGATAGGAGAATAATTTTTGGCATAAATATGAAGTTTAAAGAGCTCTATAATAATAAGGTAAATTTATCTTTGTGCTATTGGTAGTGTTTGAAATTTAAAAAAAAAGTATGCAAAATTTTTAACAAAAACAATTTTTGGTCTTTGAATTTTTTAAAAATAAAATCACAATCCATATCTGAACACAAGCAAACCTTATTATTGTCAAATGAACTATGGACAATAACATACTAAATTTTGGAAACAATTGGATAAATAGTTTTTGAGAAAATTGTACCAAGACAATACTTTTAAGAAGTTGGATTCTTTTTCATTTTTCGTATTTCAAATTACTCATGAAGAAATATGTCTAAAAAGTTAACCAGAATGCCATTATTTTTATTTAAATTAATATTGGGAAGTAAACATTATGAGATTATATCATTAATAGTGAATGGAGAACATATTTTTATCGACTCACCTCATACATTTCAAATTTCTTTGATACCGACGGTTTCTGACAATATCATGTCCCTCTTCAGTCATGGCTTTCACATGACTGAAGAGGGACATGATATTGTCTGAAACCGTCAGTATCAAAGAAATTTGAAATCATATGAGGTGAGTCGATAAAAATATGTTCTCCACTCACTATTAAAGAATGCCATTATGTTCAAAAAACTTGTTTAATCAGTGACATAATTTTCATGCACATAACTTAAGAATAAGCTGAAAAAAAAATTGTATGTTGCATATTTTTAAACCAAATTGCAAGGAAATTAGTACCGGGTGCCCCTAAACACCTGCCACATGAGAGTTCCTTTAAATGCCTTGATTAGTTCACGGTATTGAATGTGTTAAGATGGCCCAAGCACACCTAGGGGCAAACCGCTTAACAATTATCTCAGATCCAAGGAAAACCTCAACCTAGAAACTCATCCAACTGGGAATTCAAATTCGAGCTACTGTTGGAGTGGTGATCTATAACAATATCCCCAATAGCAACAAACATATTTTTTCAAATTGGAACAGTTAAGCTATGAACAGATATAAAACCAACTTCTGAGAAAATCTCAATCTTCTATCAACAGTAAACATACAATTTTATGTTATTAAATACACTGTCTAGCATTAACAAACACTGCTAACACAAAAGTAAAATTTATGTTAGGTATTCATGAAGAAATAATGTATGGCAACTTTATAACAGATCACAGCTATTGACCACAAAAATTTAGAACAATGGATGGCAAACTTATAGCAGTTAGTTGTTAACAATCTAATAGTTACAGCTATTTATAGATTATATTTGAAGAGACAAATTTTCGCCTAGACCGAGACTCGAACCTGGGACCTTTGGCTTTCTGGGCCAAATGCTCTACCAACTGAGCTACCGAGGCGAGTTGCAATCTAGATGCAAATTTTTCTCTTTATACATTGTAATTCCTTCGCGCCAAATGCTTTGAAACTGTTGCTTCTATCTTTGCATATGGCAGCCTCTTAGTTAAGAAGACATTAATTGGGTATTTAACATTATTTTATAAAGTCAGTAGGGCTTCTATTAATGTTTTTATTATTAATTTAACACTTCTCACTGAAGGATAAATTATATTTGAAGAGAAATTTTTTTTATACATACCCATCTAAAAACTCAAGAAAAGTAACTGATCCTAAACTTTTATTTTGTTTTATTTACCTATCAATGGTTAATGGTTAGGTCACATTTTGGTTAGTTTTTAATATTTCTTGGTTTTAAACTTTAAATATTAATCATACTTGAAGAGAAAAATTATATGCCCAGACTGAGACTCAAACCCAGGACCTTTGGATTTCTGGGCCAATGCTCTACCGACTGAGCTACCGGGATGAGTGCCAATCTAAACACAAATTTTTCTCTTATATACGTTGTAAATTCCCTTGGGTGTATAATTTTTCTCTTCAAATATGATTTATCCATCATTGAGATGTATGAAATGAATAATAAAAACATTGAAAGAAGCCGTACTTGCTTTATAATGTAATGTAAAAATTCCCAAATAAATGTCTTCTTTATAAAAGAAGCTGTCATTTGCAAAGATAGAAGCAAAGGTTTTTTAGTGTTTGGTGTGCGGGATTTTAGAATGTATATAAGAGGAAAATTTGCATTTAGATTGGAACTCGCCCCGGTAGGTCAGTCGGTACAGCATTGGTCTGGAAAGCCAAAGGTCCTGGGTTCGAGTCTCAGTCTGGGCATATAATTTTTCTCTTCAAATATGGTTTATCCATCATTGAGATGTATGAAATGAGCAATAAAAACATTTAAATATAAAGTTTACATTTTTTAATATAACATTCAGTTTAACATGTTCCAGTCTTGGACAAATTTCTTCTTTTTTTCTTTGAAAAGAAAAATTAAGTGGAATGAAATGTCAACGTCCTTACCATATCTTGAATAGTGTACAGAGTCAGAGGTCCGTGGTTCAATTCCTGGTTCAGACGATAATTCTTCTTTTCAAAATAAATTACGTTTAAATACCACATCAAATCTTAAATTACCAGCCACAAGGCAAGAGATATTTGGATAGACCCTTCAAACGTTGGATTGAGACCATAACAGACCACTAGGTCTATCACATAAAAGGAAGAAGAAGAAGAAAACCAAGAAATATTATAACCTAACTAAAATATGACCTAACATTGACAATTTGATATTAAAAGAAAACAAAAGGGTAGTGTGGTTTTTTGTTAGCTCTTTAAGTTTAAATATATATAACTATTATACTGTTAACAGTTGTAACTGATATAAGATTGCTATACATTATTTCTTCATAATTAACTTATTTAAAAAAGAGCAAAACTGTTCATTTTTAAAACACAAATACTGCTCTATGTTTGATTACAAGAATGACAAATATCACCAACAGCACTGCTCTTGTCCAAATTTATCTGCTCTAATCATCTTATGAAGTGAAAATTAAATTAAACTTGTCATTGATTTATTTAACTTTCACAGGGAAAGAACGCTATGAGGTTTAAATTAAGAATTAAATTAATGTTTTTATTACCTCACCTCATATCCTTTTTCTTCTATACTGCAGTTTCAGAGCTTATCTCCACCATCAGTAGCCTCTGGTCGACCGGTGTTATGTCGTTTCTTGGCAGTTTTCTTCTTACTTCTGTCGGTGAACTGATAAACCTCTGGACCAGGTCAAAATTTGCAGGAGTTTCGAAATTCATGAGTTTATCTTTCTTGTTTTTTTGGATGAAGAACTCACAGTCTGGGAAAAAATCCACATCCAAAAAAACAAGAAAGATAAACTCATGAATTTCGAAACTCCCGCAAATTTTGACCTGATCCAGAGGTTCATCGGTCCACCGATAGAAGTAAGAAGAAAACTGCCAAGAAACGACATAACACCGGTCGAGCAGAGGCTACTGACGATGGACATAAGCTCCAAAACTGCAGTCTAGAAGAAAAAGGACATGAGGTGAGGTAATAAAAACATTAATTTAATTCTTGTCATTGATGTTTTTATTATTAATTTAACACTTCTCACTGAAGGACAAATTATATTTGAAGAGAAAAATTTTCGCCCGGGTTCGAGTCTTGGTCTGGGCAAGAATTTTTCTCTTCAAATATAAACTTGTAATATTATTTTTAAATAGCAATAGAGAGAAATTCCGTATTTTATGAACTATAAAACACACTTTTTTCTTCGGAAAATTGCCTCCAAAATTATGGTGCGTCTTATACTAAAAATTAATATAAAAATGTCCGTTTGATTTAAAATTCCCGCTAGTCTTAAAAATGTCCATATATTCGATGCTGCGGGAAACCTACCTCTATCTGGCAACATTGGATTTAAATGGCAGCAGCAGTGCATCGATGAGACGAACATGAGTTGTGGGGATTCACAAGCTTGCTAACACTGTCTCCCTCCCGCCCCACCATCACAAACCCAGAACACTGTCTAGCCTATGATGCATCATGCAGTCTACGATGCTAGTGCACTTGGACAAATGGATGATGGATGAAACCCAATATGATTTCACGCCGAAGGGAGCTTTAAAACTACATACAATCAAACAAGTGTGTCTGGGGATAAAGAAGTCGTGGTCTAGAGTGAGAGAAGACATTATTGTTAAATCTTTCAAGAAGTGCGGCGTAAGTAATGCTCTCGATGGCAGTGAAGACAATCTTATATATGAAGAGGGAACGATGATGACAAAGAGGAAAGAAAGTTCAGATGACAATTTTTAGGAATTTTAAAGATCAGAACGGTATTATAAACTAAGATTTTTTTAGTCTGGCTTTGCAGTCTATAATAAAAATGGTAATTCCTTGAACATCGAGTAGTAACTTAAACTCGACCATGCAGATTTTAACTTAAACATGATGTAGAGAGAGCTCGACCTTACTCCTTGAAGGTTGAGAATTAACTTAACTAGGAGAAACTATGTACCAAACAAGAAACCAGCTATCAGACCAAGCACATTCATAAACAAACATACAATATAAGAATTAAATTAATGTTTTATTACCTCACCTCATATCCTTTTTCTTCTATGAGGTAAGGTAATAAAAACATTAATTTAATTCTTAAATTAAACCTCATAGTGTTCTTTCCCTGTGAAAGTTAAATAAACATACAATATGTTCGGTCTGATGCAAACATAAACAAGATAAACAGAGATAAGGTGAAGATGCGTATACAATAGCATCTTCGCTAAACAAAAATTATCATACACATTAAATCTGAGATTTAATAAATGTTTTTTTTTAAATTGCTTAAAAATTAAGGTGCGTATTATAGTGTGTAAAATACGGTATGTGATCTGATCATTAAAACATCTTTTCATGACATTTAATTACACAAACAATAAACTGATATAAATGTACCTATGAGATTATAATTTGTAACTACAACAGAGATCATGCAAAATAAATATATGAGATCCTCATTTTAGTAAACAATGACATTGACGATTTTATTATAAATTTAACACTTCTCATCGAAGGACAAATTATATTTGAAGAGAAAAATTTTCGCCTAGACTGACACTCGAATCCGGGACCCTTGGCTTTCCGGGCCAAGTGCTCTAACAAATACAACATATATAAGAGAAGAATTTGCATCTAGATCGCAACTTGCCTCGGTAGCTCAGTTGGTAGAGCACTTGGCCCGGAAAGCCAAGGGTCCCGGGTTCGAGTCTCGGTCTAGGCAAAAATTTTTCTCTTCAAAAACAATGTCATATTTATGGCACTTGCATGTACAGCTCAAGACACACAAAAAATTTTCCTGTAGAGCATATTGCATATTCAACTGAAAATATGGAACACAATGTAAATGATCTGTCAAGAAATCAAGGTAATATTAGGACTCAAACACTCAAGAAAGCTTATTGATATTATTTTATAAATGCAGTAAAAGCTCCTTACTCATGGGGGACATGTTCCAAAAATACGCCGCAAATACAGAAACTGCAAGTATGGAATGGTAATTAGTATGGGAATATAGGGGACATGTTCCAAAGTTCCAAAATAAAATCAATTAATGAGAGATTTTGAACAATTTCTATTAATTATTAATGTCTGGCTTAGGCAAGGGCTCAAAGAACTTAGTAATTTTTTCCTTTTTTTATTTTTAACTTTTATAGGAATTAATCACTATGAGGTTTAATTTATGGTGAAATTAAAAGTTTCTTACCTCTCCTCACACAAATTTTTTAAGTTGATCGCAATTTTGAGACTATAACTGTCTCATCCTCAGAATTTTGTTGGCGACTGGTGTTATGTCGATTGGAAGAAACTCTTCTTCTTCCACCAACAGAGGGAAGAAGAAGAGTTTCTTCCGATCGACATAACACCAGTCACCAACAAAGTTCTGAGGATGAGACAGTTATAGTCTCGAAATCGCGATCAACTTAGAAAATTTGTATGAGGAGAGGTAAGAAACATTTAATTTCACCATAATTTTTTTCCGGTTTGGCGATTTTATACGGCCTTTCAATTCATATTGATATTCAGCTGTGAATTCCTTATTTTGTCTTCGGATTTGATTGATCATATGGTTGATTCATGAACACTGAAACAGTGTAAAATGGATGCAAACGACTCGCCAACACATAAACAGTCAAACATTTCTAATTTTACTTTAAGCTACAACAATACTTTTTTCCGCTTCGGAACAAATTTTCTTTCCTTTTACTTGAAATTGTAAATTGGCAACAAAGCAGAAGAGACACGTGTTATTCAATCAAAATTATTGCAATGAATGACAAGTTGAAACAATAAAATATTGATCATTGCGAGGATGGCATTTATCAATGGACATAGTGGCACGTGAATTACGACGGCCTTGGATTTTAACAATTAACTTTAGGCTTAGTGACAGTATGGTTAGTTTTACTTTGATATTAATTTGTCCATTTGGTTTGAATCACTCTTTGTAAAACCCGCCTTGGCACGTGCCTGCAGTAAAAAAAAAAAGTTACCGTTGTATTATAAAGGAAACTAATCCTTCTAATATACCAACTGGATCTGCAAATAAAGAAATTTTTAGCCACGAATACAGGAACTGTGTCGCAATTTTTTAACCCGCAAATAATGAAACCATGAATAGGAGCTTTTACTGTACATAAAGTCATCATCATCTTCACGATATAGGCTCCATGGCCTGTACCAGTTCAATACTCCATCGCTTTCAATTTTCCGTCCAGCGATGTGTATTTGAGCTTTTTAGTAATGGAAATTTCGCCCTGGTTGCATTACAAGCACAACGCAAGGCTAGCTTTATGTATGGGGCTGTCATTTCTCTGCCTCCAAGCCTGCAGGGTCCTTGTTCGCATATCAACACTAGAAAGGTTGCCTTATTATATAAAGTAATATTAATATTACTAGAATAAAAATGCTCTACTAATCAGGGAGAGCTCTCATAAATCATATTACTGCGTTTCTGTAAAAAGATCAGATTTCACTTATGAGCAATGCTGTTATGTGGATTTGAAACATAGTTAAGTATCACTGACAAATACATCCAATGTATCACAACAGATATTGTTAGATTAGGAATGCAGAACAGTTTCAGCTAATATTTTGTATCTAATGTTCCATACACTGATTCTAGTAACAGAAATATTGCTTACCAATTAAGTCAAAAAATATAACACATTTTTAAACAACCATTAAATTCTTTTTCGATTGTTGATATGTTCCAACATACAGCTTTTTTTTTTGTTCTATGAACAAAATAGAATATAGACCTATGCAATAAAAATTTAGAATTCTAACTGCAGTAGGATACGTAAGTCAAGCATAAGCAGGAGAAGGTGACAAAGAGATTTATAGACTAACCCCTTTCCTAACTTTTTCCAATTTCTGTTATGTTTCAAACTTACCTTTACTTAGCAGAAATGGTAGCTAGAATAATGGAATAGCCAGAAGATGGGCCCAGGTCTACAAAATATTGAGCATGGGATTTAGCTACCTATTTTAACATTTAGAAATTATACTGATCTATACCAATTATAACTGCATCTGCAGAAGAGACTTTTTATGTGTTAAGAAGAATATAAAACTTACACTAGGAGAATCTTGCCAAGCACAAGGCTTTTATATTTAAATTAATATTGGGAAGTAAACATTATGAGGTTATATCATTAATAGTGAGTGGAGAACATATTTTTAACGATTCACCTCATATAATTTCAAATTTCTTTGATACCGGCAGTTTCAGACAATATCTTGTCCCACCTCAGTCATGGCTTCCACTGATGAATTTCATTAGTCGAAGCCATGACTGAAGAGGGACAAGATATTGTCTGAAACTGCCGGTATCAAATAAATTTGATATATGAGGTGAGTCATTAAAAATATGTCCTCCACTCACTATTAACAAGGCTTTTTACTTATTTTAGGAATTCACACTATGAGGTATATTCATTTAGGTAGAATTTTTTATCACTCACCTCATATTGTTCTTCTTATTTGACTATAAACTAGTTTTGGAACATAGTTTCTGTTCCATTCTCAGTATCATCATGACCATTGTTCTGTCGTCTTGAAGAGCCGTCCTTCGCTCCTTCCATTGGCAGACTGAAAAATCCTTGAAACCAGGTAATTCTCCCCGGGAATTTCACAGTTCATCAATTTCTTCTATTCACTCTTTTGAATGTAGATTTTTCCCAGGATGTAGATCTTTTCTTTTCTATTCAAAAGAGCGAAAAGAAGAAATTGTTGAACTTTGAAATTCCCAGGGAGAATGACCTGGTTTTTTCAGTCAGCCAATGGAAGGAGCGAAGGGCGGCTCTTCAAGACGACAGAACAATGGTCATGATGATACTGAGTATGGAACAGAAACTATGTTCCGAAACTAGTTTATAGTCAAATAAGAAGAACAATATGAGGTGAGTGATAAAAAATTCTACCTAAACAAGGCTTTTTGTTATCTAGCAATTCTATCCCTTGAGAGGGAGAAATGTTGGATTTGTTGAAGGACCATTATCAGTGATTGGCAGATTTGGTGCCAGGAAATCTCCAATTCACCTTAAATTGTTTGTATAAGTATGGGGTACATGATTGTTTATTTTTGCATTTTATTAAATAAGACTTCAAAAAATGAGAACTATGGAAGTCAGAAGACGGGTCAGGTACTTTCTAGATCCTAATTTTGGTTTATAATATAACAGAAATGTAGATACTTCAAAAATACGCTAGCCATCTACTTCAATACGATTATTGTTTTAATTCAAATTTTAAAGTTTTACATGTCTGTAACAAAGGGAACAAACTAATCTTTTAGAAATTGTAGAAATAAACAAATTGAAGAAGAGCAATAGGCTGTTAAATTCCCAACTAGATTTAAATGTTCACCTCTTTTAAATTTATAATAAGAGAATGTTTGTTAAATTGTGTTTGTTTACATTCAGTTGCATAGTTACAGTTGTTATGTACTGGAGTTTATATTTATAATAATACAATTAATTTGTAATCATGGTATTTGTCTGAAGAAGGTACAAAGTACTGAAATAGCCATTACGAATTTGTATTTAAATAAATATGAAAATCGTATAAAACTTAAACAGTTTTATTTTTATTTAATTAATAGATAAATGGATTTTCATCAAGTAAACGCAAAATCAATTGATTACACTGAGCAACAAAAAATGAACTTTTTTTTTTATCTCAGAAAGAAAAATATGTGATTCTAATAGTATTTTTTTCTCTTGAATTCAAATATGATATCGGTTTTCCTCCATCACGTAAGGTTTGAAGAAGATTTCAATTTTTTTAGCCAGGAACCAAGCATTTCAGATAGGTTTTTGTATAACTTTAAATCTCGTATGAGATCATTAAGATCTTCTTGAGTCAATAAATGAGGTTCAGATGAACAGCTTTGTTCAAAAGTTGTATCACCAAAATCTGTTTCTTCTTCTTCCTTACTTCCATCAGAATCTGAGCTCTCTTCATCTAATGTCACATGTTCTGGAGGCTTTGGTATGGGCAATTCTTCGCAGTGTGGAACTGGTCTCATTGTAGATTGCAAGTCACGGTACACCACTGTATGTTTTGATTTTGACGTAATCCCTTTAATGTTTGTTATTAAAAAATATATTTTAAATCCATTAATTGAAATTGAAATGAAAAAAAAAACTGTGAGTGATGGAGAAATTCCGAATACATATTTGAAAACACAATAAAAAACTGCAGTAAGTACAACTATTGGTACTCATGAGACAAAAAACATATTGACCAGTGTTACCCAACATTTGGACCCATCCAAAATAAGTCTGGCTATGTCACTAAGGTAGAAGAGTGTTTATGTTATCTTTCTTTCAAACTACTGTATTGGCCTGTTCAGAGAATACCCATTTAAGTGTTGATATAGCACCTTAAATAATGTGAGGTAGTCTGTGATACTGATAACCATTTCTGTATCTAGCAAAAAGTCAGATTTTAAGATCTATAGCATGAGCATTTTATATATATTATTCTCTCTTGCAAGAGAGAAATTACCATATATTTACATAATATTAATATGCTTTTGAACATTTAATGTCAAGAAACAATAAATCTTCATATAATTCTTCCCTAGTCTTGAGAAGACTTTAGTTATATTTAAATTAATATTGGGAAGTAAACAATATGAGGTTATATCATTAATAGTGAGTGGAGAACATATTTTTAACGACTCACCTCGTATAATTTTAAATTTCTTTGATACCGGCAGTTTCAGACAATATCTTGTCCCTCTTCAGTCATGGCTTCCACTGACGAAAAAATGACTGAAGAGGGACAAGATATTGTCTGAAACCGCCGGTATCAAAGAAGTTTGAAAATGCATGAGGTGAGTCGTTAAAAATATGTTCTCCACTCACTATTAATGATATAACCTCATAATGTTTACTTCCCAATATTAATTTAAATATAACAATAAATCTGGATACAGGAACATAAATACCCCACTGCAACTTTATTCATAATCATCATATGATGTTTTTTTAAAATTAGTTTGCATCTTGGCTATTAGTCTCTAAGACACTGATTATACTTAACATATGAACGTTAATATAGTTTCACATGATCCTACATCAAAGCATGAAACTTTTCATAACCATATGCTGGAACAAACTTACATATTTACAAAGATCAGTATTATCGCTACGCTTTAAAACTTTATACTCAACACAGTAGTGCAGACAGGGTAGTAGAGGTGATGGTACATATATTTTCTTTATTACACAAATAACTCTATGCCACCACATTAATGTTAAGGGAATAAGCTCTTCATATTAACTCATTGTTTTGAGTAAAAAGCTTCAAAGTTTAATTATGTAACACTAAAAAGTTAATTTTCAGCATTTAACAACAACAGCATAAAATACATTGTTATTTAACATAATATTACACAAATATTGGTCCATCTAGTTAAAAATTTTATCAAGTTTTGGTTAAATAATACAGCACTACAGGAAATATGTGTATCGATAAATATAGAGGAATTCCAAACAGATATGCTATAAACACTGAGATTCTCTTTTATTACCTTCCATTCATACATGTATTATTGATTAAACATAAAACACTGTAACAAAAATAATAAACATTTGACAAAAAAACAAGTGGTAAGAGATATTTCTGTTTAATTAGGTGTGTTCATGCTCTGGAGTGACAACCAAGTTCAATGTCTTTCAAATAATATAAGCAACAAAATCTGCTCAATTACTGGAAATGTAATATTTTGTCTTGTTAAAACAGCTTCTGCAGATATTAAACATGATACAGGTAGACTCAACACCAAAATTCAAATGCTGAAAGTTTAAAATTGTTTCAGATATATCTTTTCTCCTGGCACGACAGGCCTTGAAGGCCCTTACCCTACTAGCCAGATGCTGGCCTCACATCCACATGTGTCGATCACAGAGGTAGATGGTCATCAGCCAGTGTAGAGGTGGCATGTGGTCAGCATGTCAAGTCCCCCAGCCGTTATAGCTGGTTTTCTCACCTGGAGCCGCTACTTATTGTAGCTACCCAAATGCCTCATGATGCTGGGTGGACACTGGTCCCATACTGGCCGAAATACCATGAGAAAATTTCTTCCCCCATGGAGACTCGAACCAGTGCAAGTCCCGTAGTTCTGTGCCAAGGCTTCCTGCCTTAACCACTCGACTACAGCACAGGACTTCAGATAAACTAAACAACTTAGAGGCTGAAAAATTACAACATTAAGGGCCAGTTTCACCAACATGGGTAACTGTATTACGCCAGTTTAAGCTATGCATTATACATGGGAAAACTGGCATAATACAGTTACCTCTCTTGGTGAAATTGACCCTAAGAAGTAACTGACAGTGGCCATGAGGAAAACAGGATATACCAGGCTAAAAAAATATATCAAATCTTAATTCATGAACTATTATAGTAAAAAATCACTAAGAGGTTTAAGATTTAAATTAAAATGCTTCATACCTCACCTCATATCCAGCCTTCTAATTAAACCGGTTTCAAAGCCTGGGCAGTTGCACCTTCATCTTCAGTAATTTTTTGACGACTGTGATGTTATGTCAATCAGGAGAACTGCTTCTTCCTCCCTCTGTTGGTGGACCGATGAACTCCAGGTCAAATCAGAATCTCCATGAATTTTGAAGTTCATAAGTTTTTTTTGAATTTGGATTTTTTCCCAAACCGTGAGTTCTTTTAGTTTTTTCTATTTGTTAATTAGACTCACTTTTGTATCAATTAGATGTATTTCAATCCAAACATGAGCAGCTACTGCTGACTTTTCCACTTCACCATTTTTGACATTTTTAAGATGTTCTTTCACGCTTGCTTTCAAATTTCTTTTAGTTTTTCCTATGTAAATTATGTCAAAAATGGTGAAGTGGAAAAGTCAGCAGTAGCTGCTCATGCTTTGTCTGAAAAACATCTAATTGATACAAAAGCCAGTCTAATTAAACAAATAGAAAAACAGAAAGAACTCAAGGTTTGAGAAAAAATCCACATTAAAAAAAAACAAGAAAGAAAAACTTACGAACTTCGAAATTACCGGGGATTCTGATTTCATCCGGAGGTTCATCGGTCCATCAACAGAGTTAGGAAGAAGCAGTTCTCCTGATTGACATAACATCAGTCGACAAAATATTACTGAAGATGAAGCTGCCCAGGCTTTGAAACCGGTATAATTAGAAGACTGGATATGAGATGAGGTATAAAACACTTTACTTTAAATCTCAATTTATGAACCTGATTTTAGGTTCTTGTTTATTACATCACATTGTTGTATCTGCATGTGCTAAAGTTTCCAACTTCTTGGTGGGACCTTCAGCCCAGAAGAAGGAGCCAGTAGTAGTTCGGAAATATCGACACATAATGTAGCGACATAGTGCAATAGTGAAGAATCATAAATCACACCATGAGATATTAATAGTCCAAGATCTGGCTGCAAGATTACTACGTTTATCGAGTGTATGAACAAAATCAATTTTTTTCATAAAATTGTGAATTACCGAATACATTTTTGCCGAGTTGCCTATTAAAATTCGGCCGCCAGTATGTTTAATTAAAATATAATTTATTTATATTTGAACTTGCCTCAGTAGCTCAGTTTGTAGAGCATATGGCCCGGAAAGCCAAAGGTCCCGGGTTCGAATCTTGGTCTAGGCGAAAAATTTTCTCTTCAAGTATAATTTATTTGAAATAATTTGATTCACTTGTTATTAAAATAAATTATAAACCAGTTTGCAGAAATCAATGTATAGAGCTTGAAAAGTTTTGGTTGCCATTGCACATTAGGCCGTAAACCTCCTTGCGGCTACTGCAGGCTGTGACACCAATCAGTAATAAAATGGCAGTAAGTACATATTTGTGTTATATTGTTTCAAATAAAGTTCAGTTCACTTAAAATGCTGTTATTTGCTTTGTATAATGTATATTAACACTACCTTTTGGATATATTTTTGTATATACATTGTACGTAGTGTAAATAAAGAGCAGTGGTTTTACTTCCCGCTGCGAGGGAACAATAAATATGTACTTACCGCCATTTTATTACTAATTGGTGTCACAGCCTGCTGTAGCTGTGAGGAGGTTTATGGCCAAGTGTGCAATGGCAACCAAAACTTTTCAAGCTCTATACATCAATTTCTGCGAACTGGATTATAATTTATTTTAATAACAAGTGAATCAAATTATTTCAAATAAATAAATAAATTATATTTTAATTAAACATATTGGCGGCCGAATTTTAATAGGGAACTTGGCAAAAATGTATTCAGTAATTCACAATTTTATGAAAAAAAAATAGATTTTGTTCATACATTCAATGAACGTAGTAATCTTGCAGCCGGATCTCGGACTATAATTATTGGTTTGAACATAATTTTAAACTCCTATCTAAAATGAAGGAACAGATGTATTAAATAAATTGTGCTCATCTGTGAAATAAAGTTAAACTAAATTTACAGCATTCCTTCACTTACACAATTTTAACATGCTCAAACCCACTTCCTCACAAGAAGCTTAAAACCTGTCCTTTATATGTATATTTAGTTCATATTCTTAAATTATCATCACTGGAAAAATCAGAGAAACTTAAGCTTCCTTTCAATTGCATTCTTACAAAATAAGTAACCAGCAAATCATGTGATACGTAAATGCTTTATCTGAACAGTTTATCCATCACACACCAGAGCATTTCCCACAGGGAATGTGTGTTTACAATAGAAAATGTTGAATTAGGAAGCACGGCCACAGCAGTGGAGACTACACTATTGCCCAGATGTCAGCACGTATCAACAAAATCAAAATTATAATATTATTATGATCACATAATGAATAAGGACATTATTTAATTGCAAAATATATAGTTACTTTTTCTTTTTATTACAATAGAAAGTAACATTAAGAGGTTTGATCTTTTGCTCCTCCTCTTTCAATCCAACGTCCTGGAATGGTGTTATTCAGGTAACATTGGATGTGGTTAGAGAAATGCAGCCATGATCGGAACTTCAAACTTTTCTCTTTCCAAGAACGTTGGAATTGTTTATATATATATATATATATATATATATATTTGTAGTTTGGAAGCAATAAATATTTGAAGTCTGTTCCTTCTTTCTGAATAGTCCTGTATATATACTGCATATAAAAGTCCAAGAAGAGCAAAGTAGTCTATCAAATTATATTTGAAGAGAAAAATTTTTGCCTAGACCGAGACTCGAACCCAGGACCTTTGGCTTTCCAGGCCAAATGCTCTACCAACTGAGCTACCGAGGCGAGTTGTGATCTAGATGCAAATTTTTCTCTTTATACGTTGTAATTCCCTCGCGCCAAATGCTTTGAAACCGTTGCTACTATTTTGCATATGGCGGTCTCTAAGTTAAGAAGACATTAATTGGGAATTTAACACTACTTTATAAAGCCAGTATGGCTTCAAGTCTATCAAAATCACAGCAATCGTTAAGAATGTGAAGAAGAACTATGCTTGTCTGGACAAATCACTTCTCATATCTCAGTGGAACACAGGGGACAAAAGAATTGAATTGATGAAAATGATCCAATAATTTATTGTTAATACCGTTATCATCTTTATTATATCAGCCATTTTAGAATTAAATAACTTCATAACAGTTAAGTGTTCAAAATTACATTTGACTTTTGCAAGTAACTCATTTCGTGATAAAACAAAACATTCACTAATTCTTAATAAATTGGTGAACCTGGTTTCATCTTACCTCATAAATCATTGAGATGAAACCAGATTCACCTTAAAATTCATTGGAGAACATTTTGTTTAAACAACTCACCTCATAGGATTCATGCTTCCATGATACTGCAGTTTCAAACACAGTCGTGTTCATCTTCAGCCATAACTCTGACTGACGAAATTCTTCGGCCATCAACTGTTCTATTGTCGCCATCTTCAGTGCTGCCATCTATGGTTGAATTTATGAACTTCGAAATCAAAGTAATTTTTTAGAGACATCAAAATTCATTGATCTATCTTTATTTTTCTGAATGTATATTTTCTCCCAAACTGTCAATTCCAAAGGCTTCTCTACTTGTTTTAAAAGTTTAGCTTCTCTTCCAATTTTATGATGTTCTAATAAACTATGTGCAGCAATTGCAGATTTTTCAATTTCACATAGTTTATTAGATCATAAAATTAGAAGAAAAGTTAAACTTTTAAAACAAGTAGAGAAGCCTTTGGAAATGACAGTTTGGGAGAAAATATACATTCAGAAAAATAAAGATAGATCAATGAATTTTGATATCCCTAACGAAATTACTTTGATATCGAAATTCATAAATTCAACCATAGATGGCAGCACTGAAGATGGCAACAATAGAACAGTTGACGGCCGAAGAATTTCGTCAGTCGGAGTTATGGCTGAAGATGAACATGATTGTGTTTGAAACCGCGGTATCATGGAAGCATAAATCCTATGAGGTGAGTTGTTTAAACAAAATGTTCTCCGATGAATTTTAATGATTATACCTCATAATGTTTACTTCCCAACATTAATTTAATACAGATTCACCTATTTATTAACACTTTGGGTCCTGCAGTGGTACTAGTACCACGGCATTTAAATGACACTGAAGCCGGAGAAAATTAAATCCCTCGGCATGTCTATGCAGGCGGATTTACAGGGGTTTTCTGGTTCAGAAAAACACCCATGTAAATCTGCCAGCACAGGCATGTAGAGGGATTTAATTTTCTCCAGCTTTCACGTCATTTAAATGCCGTGGTACTAGTACCACCGCCAGACTCAAAGTATTAAGAACCTCATAATGTTACTACCTATTGTAATTTACTAATTCACTAATTCTAATAATAAAACCTGATTTTGCAAGAATGATAATCTCAGATGCATCTGTTTATGTTGAGAATATCAATTTTAAACCAATTTCAGTAAATATTTCAAATTGAAAATAATGAATTATCAACTGATTGCTATTTTAAAAAAGTGACTAGAATATAATCAATACATGATAATGCCTTCCTTAGACCATAACAGTCATTACATTTATTCTTAAAGCATTCATTTAAAAATGTAAAGAAAATGAATGACAAGATCATTTGAAAACTATAGTTACCGTGTTTGAAAAAACATGAAATATGAGGTAAGATGTTAAAATGACTCATTAATTTATTAATTAAGAACCTCATAATGTGTTTCCCAATTTTAACTTTGAAATGTAAAGTAGACTTTATTACAACATAACAGAAATAAGGAGTTTAGAATATGAAACGAGAAAACATTGTCTCTTATTCAAATGTGAACACAAATTTTCTTGTGTATGATAATGTAAGACCAGAAATTACATATTCATCTGTCATTACAGGATGTTAAAAAAGTTCCTAAACTAGTTTGGTTTTTGTGAATACTAAAGTTAATTACTTATTTTAGGAATTCTCACTATGAGGTATATTCATTAAGGTAGAATTTTTTATCACTCACCTCATATTGCTCTTTTTCTTTGACTATAAACTAGTTTCGGAACATAGTTTCTGTTCCATCCTCAGTATCGTCATGACCGTTGTTTTGTCGTCTTGAAGAGTTGTCCTTCGCTCCTTCCATTGGCTGACTGAAAAACCTCGAAACCAGGTCATTCTCACCGGGAATTTCAAAGTTCATCAATTTCTTCTTTTCACTCTTATGAATGTAGATCTTTTCCCAAACAGTAAGTTCTTTTGGTTTTTCTATTTGTTTTAATAATTTAGTTTCTTTCTTGATAAGATGTTTTTCAGACTATGCATGGGCAGCCACTGCAGATTTTTCTACTTCCCCTTTCTTGACATTCCTGAAGGAGCGAAAGACATGTGAACGTAAATAGCAGTGAGAATGTCACAAATACAGTGACAAAATCCGGATCGCGAGGGAGTTAAGAAGTATGAGGTGAGTCAAGAAACAACTCAACAAAATTAAAATAAACCTCATAGTGTTATTTCCTACCTATATAACTTAACAGGAAGAAATATTTAGGAAGTAATACTCTGAGGTTATTTTAATTACATTATTTTTAGTCTGTTCATCTTACCTCAATATTAATGTTGATTTGTTCTCGAACATGTTTCTATTATATCATAATCATCATCAGCATCTTGCTCGATCACACAAATGGCAACTTCTTGTTTAAGAAGACATTTATTGGGAATTTAAACACTACTTTATAAAGCTTTAAGCAAATGCTCATAGCATTCGGCAATCAGGAATAAACTGTGTATAAGAGAAAAATTTGCATTTAGTTTGGAGTTTCTCAGGTAGTTCAGTGATAGAGCATTGGCGTAGAAAGCCAAAGGTACTGGATTCAAACCCGTCTGAGTGTATAATTTTTCTCTTCAAATAAAACCTTGGTGTTAGAGGATGGAGAAGGAAGGCATTGGACAGAGATGAATGGAGGAAGATCTTGTCCCATGATGATATCTTTTTATCCCACAACACATCATTTAACATTTTAATTGCTGAACATCCTTTCCTTACTTTTCTTAATTTCATCATCTTGTTTTCCAATCTTGTTAATCTACACTCCTAAATATTTTTGTATTATAATATTTTACAAAACTCTTTCCTTCTTTTAAAACTGAATCCTGGTTTTTTATTCCACATAACATAAACCATTTTTTAAAAAAAATTATTTCAATCGCCACTTGTACTCACCTATATTTTATAATAATAAATTCAATATTCTCTTAACTTTTGCATCAGCAAAAAGAAAGAAAAATATAGTTCCATCTCCGACTGGGATACCCATTCCTCTATTTTCTTCCTATTTCTTGAAGTTTTATTACCAATTTACATTTAAACAAAATAAGTCCTTAATGACAGGAAAACTCTCTGAGAATGTATTTTACTGTGCATCTAGCATCTTGATATAGTTTCTTAATAGTTATTCATTTTATAGGAATTTTATAATCCTCAAATATTTCTCAAATTTTCTCTAATAGAACACTGTCATATAGTTTTTCCAGATCTAACATACATAGGTGCAATTCTAGTTCCACAATTTTTTTTAATGAACTGGTTTACGACAAATATGTAGTCAATTGTAGATCTTGATATTTAATTTTAGGAAGTGATACTTTGAGGTTATTTTAATTATATTATTTTTAGTCTGATCATCTTACCTCAATATTAATGTTGATTTGTTCTTGGACATGTTTCAAAACAATTCTGTTTTATCGTCAGCTTGTCCAGACTGGTTTGATTTATGTTGCATAACCTGGATGTCGATGTCAGCTCCATCCTGTGGTTGGCCAAAGAACCTCCAAACAAGGTCACACTCTGTCTGTATTTCAAAAACAGAGTTATGAATTTTGAAATACAGACGGAGCATGACCTTGTTTGGAGGTTTTTTGGCCAACCACCGGATGGAGCTGACAAGGACAACCTGGATGTGCAACATAAATCAAACCAGTCTGGACAAGCTGACGATAAAACAGAATTGTTTTGAAACATGTCCAAGAACAAATCAACATTAATATTGAGGTAAGATGATCAGACTAAAAATAATATAATTGTAGATCTTCTTGAACTAAAACCAACTTGGTTTTCTTCCTCTCTAGAATTATATTCCTGTTCCAAAAGACATTTTATAATTTTTTCATATATTCTATTAAATGCATTTTTGTCACTGCAATTCCACTATAATTTTCGCAAATATTTTTCTGTCCCTTTTATGAATGACACAGTATATCCATCCAATCTTCCACTGCTGTGGGATATTGTATGTTCCAATCCTACCACTGCATTTTTTTGCACTTCAAGTTAAGCAGCTAGATGGAGTTAATGTAATCTACTTTCAATTTACACATCACTTCGGAAGACCACTTTATGTGGGTATACAGGGTGAACGATAATTACACCGACAAACTTCAGGGAATGTTTCCTGACTGGAAATTAAGGAAAAAAGGTCCTATAAACATGTGTCCAGAAATGAAAGATGTGTATGCAATGATAACAAATCGTCATGGCACACAGTACATAGCATAATCGCATCCACGTCACAACAGATGTTCAACGTGGCCTCCATGTGATGCAATGCATGCATTCACATGTCATATCATGGATTGCCTCACTCTTTCACATGTTCCAGCCTCTCTCCAAATAGCATCACTGGCGACGTGGACACGCTGTTGAAGGGTGCGCATATCAGGAACCGGTTCAACATACACAATAATTTTCGGATGCCCCCAGAGTAAAAATCCAGGGGGTTTAAGTCTGGTGATCAAGCAGGCCATGCAACAGGGCCGAGAGAATAATGCCATTCATCAGTGCCATCTACCTTGGCAACGATACATTTATGGACACTTATTCATAAGACATTTTTTCCTCCATTTCCAGTCAGGAATCAGTTCCTGTAGTTTGTCAGTGTAATTAAAACTCACCCTGTATATAGCCTACTTATATTGTGTACAGAGAGGAATGTTGAGACTTTTCCTCATTTAAAGTACAGATAAATGCAATATTTAATCAATTCATTTAGTGTTTACTTGATGAAAATCCATTATATTTAAAGAAAAAAATTATATGCTCAGACTGGGACTTGAACCCAGGATCCTTCGTTGTCTAGACCAAGTGCTCTACCAACTGAGCTACCGGAGCAAGTACCGATCTAAACACAAATCTTTCTCTATATATGTTGTAATTCTCGCCCACCAAATGCTATGAAGCCTTTGCTTTTATCTTTGCAAATGGCGGCTTCTTTATTAAGAAAACATATATTTGGAAATTATACATTACATTATAAATGCCAGTATGGCTTCTTTGGATGTTTTCCTGGTCTGAGCATATAATTTTTTTCTTTAAATATGATTTGTCCATCACTGAGATGTATGAAATTAATTATAAAAACATCAAAAATTTATCATGTTTAGTGATTAAATAAAATAAAACTATTAAAAAGTTTTATACGATTTTCTAAATGTGAAAATCATGTAAAACTTTAATAGTTTCATTTTATTTAATCATTAAATTCAATATTTGTCTCACATTCTAAGAAGAACAAAAACAACTGCTTTTGAAGAGTTCAGGTTTATATGAACTACATATCATTAGTCATTATGCTATAACATAGTTAATGATAGAAACTAACCAATTTACTTAGTACTTGCAATTCCAATAGAAAATAATGATATCACCCTGTATAAATCATAGTGTAGTCTCCACACAATATATCAGTCATACATATAAACAAATAAATAATAAATAAATATATATTTATTTACTTTACAGAATATAATTATAGTAACAAAGAATGAAAAATGTATTAATCAGAATGACATAAAAGTGCTTTGGTATGAGATAAGAGACTCCATTTTGCGGAACAACACTGAAACAAGAAATCCTAAACGTTTAACTAGAGCAGTAAGTATAGTTCAATTGTCAGCAGGTTTGTGCTCTATGACATGCTTGTTATCAGAGTTAATAGATTTGCACAAACTCCACGTCTGACAGCAACAAATTCATAACTTACCAATCACTGGTTTATGTCTTGCTATTACATTTAGGCATTGAAAATCCTACAGTTTCAGCTGAATCACAATTCAAGCTAAGCAATGGGTTGCATTTGTTTAGCAAATATGGAATGCTGTAAAAAGATATTTCCTAATACACCGTTAATATTGACACATACTGTACCACAATCAGAACCCTTAATTTAAAAGAAAATGCAAACCAGTGGCTGTAAAATGCAAAAAGAAAAACTTGTAATTGCACACTATATGTGAGATTTTACAATAAACACTATACGCTATCCACTCTTAATGTGATCCTCGTCAAAACAAAAACATGTGACATTACATAATCAACTCACTAATATTACTTTTTAAAAATTGATAATTTGTTTTTTCATTATTTAGTAAAAATAGTTTTAAGATTTGTAAATATATTTACCTAATGCCTTGTATAATAAGCGATAGATTAACTAATAAATTAATGAGTCATTTTTACATCTTACCTCATATTTCATGTTTTACTAAACATGGTAACTATAGTTTTCAAATGATCTTGTCATTTGAAAACTATAGTTACCGTGATTATAAAACATGAAATATGAGGTAAGATGTAAAAATGACTCATTAATTTATTAATTAAGAACCTCATAATGTGTTTCCCATTTTTAACTTTGGATAGATTAACTCATCGTAGTTTATTACTTTCTTTGAATTTTCTTTCTCTCTTTTCTTTTTTATGTAGATTCGAGCTGTTATTCCTTTCTGTATTCATTCTATCATTAATTTAATTAATTTTATTGTATTATTAGACATTATTTTCATTATTATTCAATTTGACAGATAATTGTTTTAGTATAACTATTATTGTAATTTTTTGTATTTATATGTAACATATGTTTGTCCTGGTGAGTGGAAGAGAAGGCCACATGGCCTTAACTCCACCAGGCTAAATAAATCTATTAAGTTATGTAGATAGGAAATAACACTATGAGGTTTTTTAATATTGTTTATTTTTTATTTCACTCACCTCATACAAATGTGACAAAACCCTGGGTTTGCGAGGAGTTATGAAGTATGAGGTGAGTGAAATAAAAAAATAAACAATAAACAAATCTATTTCTATAATCACTATATATCGAGTCTATAATCACTGACGATGGAGCTAAGAAGCCTTGAAACATATGTTCAACAAAAACTATAAGAGCTAAGAATGAACAGACAAAATGTTTTAATTATTAAACAAACCTCTTAATGTTACTTCCTATTGTATTTTAAAACTATGTGACCTGCTCGCTTTTCATTGGTTATTGACACCGACATACGATGTAGAAGCAATAAGTACGTGGAAAAGTAGTTACCTTCATTAAATTAAAAATACGTCCTCTGAATTTACTTGTTATTCTTCTTGAATGAAAATAATAATATTCAAAACATAGAAAATATTCTAAAATATATCTAATCAATAATTACAACTTAAAATTGTTTAGTACATATGGATGATGCATTTGACTCATACTTCAGTTGACAACATGACTGAAAGTGTCGAGTCTTCTGTTGCCGTGTTACCATTTAAATTTGTAAAACACTAATCTGGCAAACCTTTGACAAGTGGTCAGAAAAGTTATTTTAAATGTATTTCACAAGTTTAGTGAAAACTATCCAGAACTTCCAGTAAAAGATCTAGTGAATTTAATATCTGAGTTTACCGGTGTGTCTTGTACAAGTATTATTAGTGCTCAGAAAGAAAAACCAACGTGTGGTAAGGTTGTAACTCCTGGTAAAAAAAAGGAAACGTGTGCAATATGCTTTTGATAAGTGTGATGAATTTGTGGCAAATGCAATTCGAGTAATAGTGCATAATTTATTTTTCAAAAATGAATTATATATCACTTATGTCTTATATACTTCACACGTGCTCCCTGTCAATGTGACAGTAATTGTGGCGCGAATGGCAGAAGGATACAATTGGTGTTTGTTTATGTCAAGATCACTCTAAGAGCGGATACGGTATATAAAGTAGATCTACTTAGGAGAAAGAAAAAATAAATTTTACCATGATATGACATTTCAGGTACTTAATATATTAAACTAATTAAACCTATCATAGAACTGACAACTCAAATTAACCATAAGCCTTGTCATATGACTTAGGTCGTGGAGGGCGGGGCCTTCTTGCCCACACCAATGAGAGTGCAGAATCAAATGAATTGCACTGTACCCTTATTCATTAATAACTTTGAAATTTAATGTTTAATAATTTTATGTAATAATGACCAGTATAATAAGAATCAATCGTATCGTTTTTTTTTAAACAATCTTCCACATCTCCGATATTGTGGTCCTGTGTTTAAAAAACATAGAAGTATGAGGTAAGAAGAATTCACGATACATTTGATTCTTATTAACCACATTCAGTACCGTAAACCAGTTAAGGCATTTAAAGAGACTATCGTGTATGCGGCCGTTGGTCAGTTAACTCGCTTTAGAGCGGGCGCAAACAAACCGCATTTATATTCGGCGCCTAAATATTGTATTGGCTTAGTATGTCTTAGAGATCATAGATGACATGTAAATGTACATTTTCTATTCCCGTTTGACACGTTTAACCTCGCTGAATCTCCTTTTATTTTTAAAACAAACAACACATGGAATTCGTTCACCCAAACTTGCTCCAATGCACTCGTATATGTTTCTCGTTATCGCGCTGTTGTTTGTGCATGAGTGAAACCATGGCGAAAGAAAAATATCTCACTGAAGAAGAATTAGTGAATATTTTGTATAATGATGACTCAGGTGATGAACTGATTCCTCAATTAGAAGATTCATAAAGTGAAAGTGAAGATGAACTTCCACTTCCTGAAATTGATACGCCGATACCATGTGATGTCAATCACCCAAGTTATTTCACCATCAAATCCTACTAGGATATCTCCTTTAGGTATTTACAAAATTTGAATTTTCTAGGACTAATAGTTTGTGAATAATGGTCCATTTTCTGAAGTGCCACGAAAAGGGTAACTGAGGTATTTAAATGGCTGGCCTGTGGGTTTAAATGCCCTGCTCAGTGCCTGGTACTGAATGTGACACAATGTTAAAATTCCCAAATTTATTATATTAAAAAAAATGACCAGTATGCATCTGATTTATGAACTGAAAGCTGAAACTTGAGAGGGAGAAAGAAGTTGAGATAGTTTATAATTATGCAACATTGTGCAGACTTCTGATTGCATGCAATCTGTGAACTAAGTCATATGACAAGAGATATAATGTGATATCTAGCACAGTACAACACAACTAAAATAGCAAATTCTACAAATATATATACATACACAAATAAAATTAATATCTGTGATACTAAATATTAAAAAAAAACTATTCATTTAGACATTTCCTCTAAAGTAAAATGGTTTCTGCTTTTAGGATTGTGAATGCAACATAAATCAATTCCAATGTCCCAAGTATCTTGTAAAGATAAAGTCCCTTTAATGGACCATAAAAGTTGATGGGAAAGTGGATACAAAACTCAACAGTATGACATGGAGAAAGATAGCTCTATGCTCCGACTACCTTTACTTCCTATATGTGATGACTAATGGCATAGCCCATTGTTGAGCCATAGCCTCTCCTTTATCAGGAGTTTATAGACTTTCATTTTTAGTTACCTTATTTGTCTAAAGATGGCATGAGTGGCATATGGTTAACACACAGACTCAATGAGACATCTAGCAGGCAACTAAAGATATTACTAGGATTAATAATGAGTGGAGAACATATTTTTAACGACTCACCTCATACAATTTCAAATTTCTTCGATACTGACAGTTCCAGACAACATCTTGTCTGAAACTGTCAGTATCAAAGAAATTTGAAATTGTATGACAAGATGATGTCTGAAACTGTCAGTATCAAAGAAATTTGAAATTGTATGAGGTGAGTCGTTAAATATATGTTCTCCACTCACTATTAATGATATAACCTCATAATGTTTGCTTCCCAACATTAATTTAAATACATTACTAGGATGTTTGAGATCGGTTTGTAAATTTTGCTTAGAGGCCTCTCTTCATTCAGGCTTAAGGATCTTCTACGATAGGATATATTAATATAAGGGTAAAAATTATAATAACAATTATAGCTTGAACAAACCAATAACCCTGAAAATCTTCAGACTCGGGACCCATGGCTTAAAAGTCCCTCCTGGAGGACTTGCTCCTTGGATTTTTTCCATCCTAAAAAAGTCCATCGACCACGGCCGGGTTTGAACCTACGACCCTCGAAACCAGAGGCAAGGAGCATAACCACTAGTCCAATGCAGCTGACACTTCCTATAAAGTTTCTGGTATTAATTACAAATGAGGTTGAATGTGCTCCAGCACTGGCCTGGACATAAAATGAACAAACTTTTTCACCTCTCTGCTAACAGTTGAGCGTACAATCAGCCACCTGAGCTATCTGTCCCATCAATTATCTTCTAGGTGATCATAATGTGTGGACTCATTTAAACTGATTATAATATAATAATTATCAAGACAATGTTGATCCGGGGGCATGAGGTAAACCAATCCACTACGGTGATGATCTTGAAGAAGATTTCCAGGCTGTAGGCCGTGGTCTTGAGGGTTGAAATTCCCTGACGTTTCACCAGAGACTGCGTCTGGCATCCTCAAGGGTTGTCTTGAAACTGGCAATTTTGTCCACTGTCTGTCCTATTTATACCGTTCACCGCAATGTGTTTTCTGTGCAGTCCATTCCTTAAATAGAACAGACAGTGTAGGGGCAATTACGATATTATTGACAGATCAAAACTTAAATACAACTTTCTTTGACCCTACAGGGGGTGAAGACCCTATTTTATACCAACATTTATTTTGATTTTTTGGTCACCCAGAAGTTTACATTTTAATTCTTCCTGGATTTGGGATAATTTCCCATATCGGACAAAATTGCCAGTCTCAAGACAACCCTTGAGGATGCCAGATGCAGTCTCTGGCGAAACGTCAGGGAACTTCAAGCCTCAAGACCACGGCCAACAGCCCGGAAATTTTCTTCAAGATCATCATAGTAACTCCGGCCGTGAAAGCGTAAGTCAATACATTAATCCACTACAGTGTTTTATTGAATTTCAGAATATTTGTCTACAGCTAATATCTACATATAAAAAATATACTATTATATTACAATAAATTGTGTAAGTTAGCTTCTTCAAAACTAGAGGCATAAAGGTAAAGTTAAAACTTTTATCATCAACATTTAAGTTTTAGAATGCCTAACTTTCATAGAAAAATAACATATCAACAAATAATGTACACTGCTCAACACGAAATACTGTATCTCTTGCACATTTCTTAATGTATATATATTACAAGCCTAATGCAATAGTACTCACAAATATCCACATAACACTGAAGCTTATGATACAAGATTTCAGAATCTATTATCAATCTCTACTTAAACACTGATTTAGCTCCTTTAATTAATTTGAGTTGCCAAAATGATGGAGTATAACTGAAAAAAATCATGAGTGCATTTGTAATTTCCTTCTTTCTTATTCTGTGAAAAATCACATTAAATTTGTAAATCTATTTTGTTTAGTTGTTTCTTGACTCACCTCATACTTCTTAACTCCCTCGCATATCTAGATTTCGTCACTGTGTTTGTGACATTCTTAATGTTGTTCACGTTCACAACTGACGTCCAATGGTCTCCTCTCTTGCAGACTGACATCTTCCAGTCTGCAGGAGAGGAGACCATTGGACGTCAGTTGTGAACGTGAATAGCATTGAGAATGTCACAAATACAGTGACGAAATCTAGATATGCGAGGGAGTTAAGAAGTATGAGGTGAGTCAAGAAACAACTAAACAAAATTAAAATAAACCTCATAGTGTTATTTCCTACCTACATAACTTTGTAAATCTATTTTTGTATTTTGGGTTACAAATTATTTGTATTTAAAATTGCTGTTAATAGATATCCTATAAAGTCACCAGAATAACACTCAATTATTTAAAAATTGTCCAATGCTGTGGTCTCGAGGTAGCGTGCTGCCTTGTCACGCAGTGAGCCCGGGTTCGATTCCCAGTCGGGACAGGCTTCTGGGTGAGGTTTTTTTCAGGGTTTTTCCTCTTGAATAGAAATCTGAGAGACTTGAAATTTGACTGAAGATGGAAGTAATACTATACCTTTGAAACCGGTATCGTGAAGACACACAACTTTGTGAGGTGAGATGTTAAAACATTTTCTCCAACTCATTTATTAAGGTAACATCACACCAAACAAGGCCTCTATATCCAGAATTTTAGGTTTCATTTCAATATTAGAGCCATGAAAGCCTTCAATTTTCTCTCACCCCAATTTTCTTTCCTAGATTTTCACAAAATTAAAAAGAAAGCACAAATTTTACTTTTAAAGATTTACAAATACAATGAAGTTTCCAATTTTTACCTCCACAATGCAGACCCTGTCACATCATAGTAACACTAGTTACAAATATATTTACACTTTGGGATTTCTAGAATTGTTTATAAAACTGCACTCTCTTGTTTTTATCTTATTTACACAATGACATCACACACAGCCAAGAGAACACACTCTGGAGCAACCATAGCAACCAGATTAAAACTGTTAAATCAATCAATAAATGCATAGGAAAACTAGAAAGTCCATGTTAATACAAAATCAAGGACAATTAATTTATGTGTTACAACGTGCAATTAAGAAGCCTAATGCTTTATCTCATTCAACCATTTATTTGAAACTTAAATTAAAAGACAGCCATCCTACCTTTACAGGATCTAAAAGCCAAGGTTATATATACATCTTGAACATCAAAATCATTTTTTTTGTTCAATGCAACCATGTTGTCATTTTGACATTCTGGTATTCTCTCTTGGCATGGCATTATTGTAACACACTTCTGAGATTGTAGGACTTCACCTGAACTGAAAATTTAAAAATCGCTCTAGCGGTCACATTTTTCGATGTTTTACAACGAAAAGCAGTATATCATATTAAAATAAACTGAGGTTGGTATTATCCAAAAATAAGTGAAATCAAACAATTAGAAGTGGAGGTTTTCTTGAAACCTGAAATTAAAAACTGCCTATTTTGATGATATTTTTTGCACGTGTTTGAGTGGGTCCCTGGATGGTTTAGATTCACAATTGGACTCAATAGATACTGCTGCGATGGGTTATAGGAATTTTTTTATGTCAGATTTGTAGTCATCTGCACTACTGACATATTCCGTGCGACAACAGTGTGACGTCATCTTGCACGCTTAACAGATGACAGCGAGGAGGTTTCTTGCGAACCTATTTAATACATATTAAAAATATAATAGGAAGTAACATTAAGAGGTACAGTGTACCGAAACAGCTGTCACTGAATTATATCTTAATAAATGTGAAAATCAAATAAAACAAAGTTTTATTTTTATTTAATTAATAAATATGGATTTTCATCATATAAACACCAACTCAATTGATTATAAAGAGATTTAATAATGAGTGAAGAACTCAGACATCTTGTCCCTCTTCAGTTGTCTGAAGATGTTGTCTGAAACCGTCGGTATCAAAGAAATTTGAAAATGTATGAGGTGAGTCATTAAAAAATAAGTTCTCCACTCACTATTAATGATATAACCTCATAATGTTTACTTCCTAACATAATTCAAATAAAATTAAGAGGTTTATTTAATAATTAAGATATTTGGTCTGTATATTCTTACCTCTTATGGTTGTTTTTATTGATTGTTGATTGTTCACAATCAGTTTGTAATCACTGTCGATGGGGCTCACAAGCCTTGAAACATGTTCAACAAAAACAACCATAAGAGGTAAGAATACACAGACCAAATATCTTAATTACTCATCATTGAGATTATGAAATGAATAATAAATACATTCTAATTACTGAATTTTATGGTGAAAAAAGTAAATTACATTTTTATCATCCGGCAAAAGAATTGACATTCAGGTAGGACGTCTGCCAGGTCCACTAGTAACATTATAAAAATCTTAATGTTTTGTAACATGTGTCAAATTCTAAGATCCTGTAGGAGAAATGTAACATCATAAACAATATATGTATATATAATTCAAAGTTAAAAATGGGAAATACATTATGAGGTTCTTAATTAATAAATTAATGAGTCATTTTTACATCTTACCTCATATATCATGTTTTATTAAACACGGTAACTATAGTTTTCAAATGATCTTGTCATTCATTTTCAACCGCCATTATGACTACCGGATATTCGTTGGAATCTCCCTCTATAACGTTGCCATCTGGTGTTGATTTGATGAACTTCGAGATATCGTTGCCATCATCAAATCAATACCAGATGGCAACGATATCTCGAAGTTCATCAAATCAACACCAGATGGCAACGTTATAGAGGGAGATTCCAACGAATATCCGGTAGTCATAATGGCGGTTGAAAATGAATGACAAGATCATTTGAAAACTACAGTTACCGTGTTTAATAAAACATGATATATGAGGTAAGATGTAAAAATGACTCATTAATTTATTATGTATATATAATTCAAAGTTAAAATTGGGAAACACATTATGAGGTTCTTAATTAATAAATTAATGAGTAATTTTAACATCTTACCTCATATTTCATGTTTTTCAAACACGGTAACTATAGTTTTCAAATGATCTTATCATTCATTTTCAACCGCCATTATGACTACCGGATATTCGTTGGAATCTCCCTTTATATCGTTGCCATCTGGTGTTGATTCTGAATTTCGACATTCCGGATGAACGTGACCTCATCTTGAAGTTCATCGAATCAACACCAGATGGCAACGATATCTCAAAGTTCGTCAAATCAACACCAGATGGCAACGTTATAGAGGGAGATTCCAACGAATATCCGGTAGTCATAATGGCGGTTGAAAATGAATGACAAGATCATTTGAAAACTATAGTTACCGTGTTTGAAAAACATGAAATATGAGGTAAGATGTTAAAATGACTCATTAATTTATGTATATATAAATTGAATTAGATGAATTCCTATCAATCTTATATTAAATATAAATCATCTTAAACTCAGCCACACATCTAAACCTTTCAACTGTCTGAAGACAGAACAAAAGACAAAAGCTATAGGTCTGCTTACAACTTCTGACATAACTTTGAACTTTCTAGCTTTCCCATTATGTTACACTAGTTCTACAATAAAATTTGGTCTATGGCACTCTCTTGGTGTTTTTTAAAAACATGTGAGACAATTAAGGGTGGGATACACTTAAATCATATGCTGAAACAGTAAGGATTTTCAATATGAAATAAAAACGTCATGGAATCAATTCTTCTAATTTCTTCCAAAAGAAGATACCAATGTGCTTGGAAGCAACGGTGGATAAAACAGGTAGTTTCAGTTGTGACACCACAATGATGTCAGGTTCGGCAAGATCCAACTTCCACATTTTACATATTTACCTCGCCAATTTCTCCACTGGATTACTGGAGATTCAATATACCACGGTTCTCCAAGGTGTCTTTCAAAGTGTAGAACAACTGGAGCTGCTGTTCTGGCTTCAAATTGTATACCTTCAACACAGAGTGCATCATTTCAATGTAAAAAGTTAAAAAAAAATTGTAAATATACAGTGATGCTTCATTTATATTTGGTATCGCAAGAGAGACAAACCACCAAGATAATTCACTGATGAAAAACACCAAAACTTTGCACATTACTGTAGTTGTATCATCATTATCATTATCTTTTTCTAAAGGCAAAGTTTGAGATTCAATATTTAATTTTAGGAAGTTATATTTTGAGGTTATTATTTTTAGTCTGAACATCTTACCTCAATATTAATGTTGATTTGTTCTTGAACAAATTCTGTTTTGAAACATGTTCAAGAACAAATCAACATTAATATTGAGGTAAGATGTTCAGACTAAAAATAATATAATTTGAGATTCAAGTTTATTTAAACTATAATCAGTCTTTGGTACTAATTATAGTTTAAACAAACTAATAAAAATGAAAAGATTGATGATGGAAAAAAATCAGGAATATATCTAATTAAATGTGCAGACTGTGACAAGAAATACATTGGGAAAACAAAAAGAAATTTAACTATTAGAACTAAAGAACACATAAGAAATGTAAAAAAAGGGGAAGTAGAAAAATCTGCAGTGGCTGCTCACGTTTGGTCAGAAAAACACAAAATAGATCTAAACACAAAATTATTAAAAAGTTAGAAAAAAAATTAACTCACCATATGGGAAAATATCTACATACAGAAGAACAAGGAAAGAATTATGAATTTTGAAATTCCTGGAGAAAGGAACCTCATTAGTAAATTCATTGGACCAGAGGCAGAGAGATCAGGAATCAAGAATCAGGGCCGACAACATGAGAAAATTCAGTCTGTAATCACTGGCGATGGAGCTAAGAAGCCTTGAAACATATTATATCATTTTGAGTCTGTTTATCTTATCTCAACATTAATGTTGATTTGTTCTTGAACATGTTTCGATTGGGTATCAATCATCTTCAGCATATTGCCCAGAGTCCAATGATATCCAATCGAAACATGTTCAAGAACAAATCAACATTAATATTGAGGTACGATAAACAGACTCAAAATAATATAATTAAAAAAACCTCAAAATATTATTTCCTATAATAAAACATTAATTGCAACTACTTGAAACATATGTTCGACAAAAACAACTGTAAGAGGTAAAAATGAACAGACAAAATGTTTTAATTATTAAACAAACCTCTTAATTAAGGTAGAAACCTCTTAATATTACTTCCTATTGTATTTTAAAATTGACTTTGAATGTTCAACAATTTCAAAGCATCATCCTGTCTATGGTTTACTATAGCAATGATGTCATCAATATATCTATACCAGAATTTGAAAATTAAAGGATGTCCTCTAAATCTTGCGTTCGAAATTCCCCATGAAGAGATTGGCTAAAAATGGGAACAAGGGATTCCACATAGAAAGACCTGTAATTTGTTTATAGAATTCCCCATTATATGTGAAAAAATATGATCAATACATAATCCAGTTGAAGTTTTACATTTCAATATTCTTTCTTTTTCAGTTTTTTTTTCAGCCAATTGTCTAAAATGTTCATAATTTTTTTCTCTAGGAATGCTAACAATGAAACAACATCGAAGGAAACTAATCTTTCTGATGATTCTAATATTGTATTTTTTCTAATCTTTCTAACAATTTGAATGAATTCTCTAGCGATAGGTTTTTACTCAAATTCATAGTTTTCTTCTTCTTCTTCTTCCTTCCAAGTATTAGGCCAAGGCCTGTTACGATCCTATAGAAAATTTTCCCTCCAGCGTTTCATAGGACGGCCCAGTGAAATTCATAGTTTTAAAATTGTTAAGTACCTAATTATATTATTTTTAGTCTGGACATCTTTCCCAGACTGGGAAAGCTGACGATAAAACAGAATTGTTTTGAAACATGTCCAAGAACAAATCAACATTAATATTGAGGTAAGATGTCCAGACTAAAAATAATGGGAAAGCTGACGATAAAACAGAATTGTTTTGAAACATGTCCAAGAACAGATCAACATTAATATTGAGGTAAGATGTCCAGACTAAAAATAATATTCAAAGTTAAAAATGGGAAACACATTATGAGGTTCTTAATTAATAAATTAATGAGTCATTTTTACATCTTACCTCATATTTCATGTTTTATTAAACACGGTAACTAGTTTTCAAATGATCTTGTCATTCATTTTCAACCGCCATTATGACTACCGGATATTCGTTGGAATCTCCCTCTATAACGTTGCCATCTGGTGTTGATTTGATGAACTTCGAGATATTGTTGCCATCTGGTATTGATTTGATGAACTTCGAGATGAGGTCACGTTCATCCAGAATGTCGAAATTCATGGATTTAAATTTGTTCTTCTGAATAAATATTTTCTCCCAAACTGTCAAATCCAAAGGTTTTTCCAAATGTTTTAGAAGTTTAGCTTCTTTTTCAATTTTATGACCTTCCAACAAACTATGTGCTGCAATAGCTGATTTTTCAATTTCACCATTTTTAATATTTCTAAAGTGTTCCTTTGTGCGAGTGTCCAAATTTCTTTTTGTTTTTCCTATGTATACTTTATTGCAATCTCCACAATCAATTTGATAAATTCCAGATTTTTTACTATCTGGGGTGTTCATTTTCTTATTGGTTATTAATAAGTTACCAAGGCTAAATTTATGTATCGGTGCCAATGTAATATTGAATTTTTTGAAATTTGTTATGTATTCCAGGATGATAAGTGATTTTTTAAATTGTTTTCCTTTCTTTGAATCAGATTGCAGGGTAGTGTATTCTTTTAATCTTTTTTGTTGTCTGAATTTCTTTAATTTAGTTATAATTATTTCCTTTCCAAAACCATTTAAATTAGCTATGTCCAAAATGTGATTGTATTCTTTCTTAAAATCTTCTTCATTTAGTGGAACATTCAATAATCTATATATCAAACTATTGAAAATTGCATGCTTATGCGCAATATGATTGAAACCTGAAGACTTTATGTAACTGTCAATATGAGTATCTTTTCTGTATATATTGAATTCAATTCTTTGTTGTTGATCATTCCTTCTTATGTAGAGGTCCAAAAATGGGATTTGGTTATTATTTTCTAATTCCATAGTAAATTTTACAGATTCATCCTGGAGGTTGAGTAATTTTAATGCATCTTCAATATATTTAGAATTTATCACAGAGAAAATATCATGCACATATCTATACCAACATTTGAACATCCAGGGATAAGCATTGGTGATATGACATTCTAAATAACCCATAAATAAATTTGCCAAAAATGGTGAAAGTGGGTTTCCCATAGCCAGACCTGAGATTTGTTTATAAAATTTTTCATTGAAGGTGAAAAAATTGTCGATACAAACTATAGTTTGCTGCTGATAATCGAAAACTTACCGTTCTTACATTACTGGACTTTAGTAAAGCATTCGACACGGTAGACTTGGACTTATTGTTGCATAAACTTAAAAACCTCTTACTCTCTGATAGTGCCACGAAATGGTTCAATTCCTACCTTCATGAGCGCCAGCAATCTGTTATAGGAAATCATACATTATGTTCTTCTTGGTCCTTCCGTAAAGCTGGGGTTCCACAGGGTTCGGTACTTGGACCTTTGCTTTTTTCAATCTACATAAATGACATATCTAACTCCCTAAAGCATTGCAAACATAATTTATTTGCAGACGACATGCAAATCTACATCCACACAGACAAATATTCACTAAATGACGCTGTTGCCAAAATTAACGAGGATCTTGACTCACTAATGACTTGGACAGTTAAATATGGACTGCAATTAAATCCTACAAAGTCACAATCAATCATTATGGGTCATCAGAGACTATTATCTACAATTAACCTAAACACAGTTTCGCATGTGTCACTAAACGGAGTTCAAATCCCTTATAGTGAGACAGTAAAAATTCTAGGAGTATTTATTGACAAAAACTTAAATTGGAATACACAAATAAACCATACATGCAAAACAGTCTTCTCAATAATACATTCATTAAATCGTGTACGAAATTGTTTGCCATTCGCCCTTAGGAAAATGTTAGTAGAAACACTTGCAATGCCCCATTTTGATTATTGTGACACTCTTTTTACAGACTTAAATATTATTTCCACTCAAAGACTTCAACGTGTTCATAATTCTTGCGCACGTTTTATTTGTGGTATTCGCAAATTTGACCATGTTACACCGTCCCTGGAACAATTATCGTGGTTTCGTCTAAGAGATCGTAGAACTGTCCATTCCCTATCCCTTCTCTATAAAATACTTCACACATCATCGCCTAATTATTTATCACGCCGCTTCATCAGACTATCCGACACACATAATCTTGACACTCGATCCCATCAGCACATTGTCCTTTATATCCCGCCTCATCACACTGTATATTATTCATTATCTTTTACGGTGTCACTTACCAAAACATGGAATTCCCTTCCACCCTATGTCAGAGACTGTCAAACTATAACATCCTTCAAAAACAAACTAAAGGATTATTTAATAACAAACTGACTTATACACCTCACTGATAGTATTCTTTTAGCAATATTAATATATTTAATTATTTATGTAAATAATATTAAGAATAACAAATATTTTTATTTGTTTTGTTTTAAATATTGTATAATCGTAAAATTAGTTTTCTATATCTCATTATTTTCCTGTTTTTTATATACACTAGACAGGGACAATTTAATATGTCTTGCTTGTATACATTTTATTATTAGTTTTAGTCTTAATTTTAACTAATATTAACTGGTTGTATTATAGATCGTAATATGTATATTAGATATTATCTTTTGATCAAATTTTTACTTAGTGTTTAATATTAGAGTTAATTAAGATTGTTATATTCTTATGTAATATATGTTTGTCCTGGTGAGTGGAAGAGAAGGCCACATGGCCTTAACTCCACCAGGCTAAATAAATAAATCTTAAATCTTAAAATCTTATAGTTACCGTTTATGTAAGTAAGTAGTAAGTAAGTAAGTAAGTAAGTAAGTAAGTAAGTAAGTAAGTAAGTAAGTAAGTAAGTAAGTAAGTAAGTAAATAAGTAAGTAAGTAAGTATAGTTACCGTATTTAATAAAACATGAAATATGAGGTAAGATGTAAAAATTACTCATTAATTTATAAAAATAATATAATTAAAATAACCTCAAAATATAACTTCCTAAAATTAAATATTGTTAAGTACCTGTTGCAATAGTTTCTGTGGAGAAGCAGTGTGAATAAAACTTGAGATGTAAACATTAACAAAGGTTGCCATCAGATACTGACAGTCAAACCGATCCATGATGCCACCGTGACCAGGAATCACATCTCCAAAATCCTGCCAACATAACAAATGCTAATAATTTACAATAATAATTTTAAGGAACTTGTGATTCATAGAAACTGTTGGGTAATCAAATTTCTTACAAAATGAAAAATTGTTATTATACAGTTAAAAAAAATAAATTCTTTTCGCTTTCCCTCTTTCCCCTAAAACACTAATACACAATTAAACACTCTTTAATGTTGAGTGAAGAACATATTTCTTATAACTCACCTCATACAATTTCAAATTTATTTGAGACCATTGGTTTCGAATGAATTTTTCAGTCATCTTCAGTCATGACTGTATGAGGTGAGTTATTAAAAATATGTTCTCCACTCAATATTAATGATAAAACCTCATAATGTTTACTTCCCAAGATTAATTTTAATGTAATTAAACACTATTTTGATTAATTATATTTGAAGAGAAAATTTTTTGCCTAGACCGGGACTCGAACCCAGGACCTTTGGCTTGCCGGGCCAACTGCTCTACCAACTGAGCTACCGAGGCGAGTTACAATCTAGATGCAAATTTCTCTCTTATATACGTTGCAATTCCCTTTCGCCAAATGCCCTTGAAACCATTACTTCTATCTTTGCAAATGGCGGCTTCTTAGTTAAGAAGACATTTATTGGGAATTCAACATTACTTTATGAAGCTAGTAAGGCTTCTAATGATGTTTTTATTATTGATTTAACATTTCTCACTGAAAGATAAATTATATTTGAAGAGAAAAATTTTCGCCTAGACCGAGACTCGAACCCGGGACCTTTGGCTTGCCGGGCCAAATGCTCTACCAACTGAGCTACCGAGGTGAGTTACGATCTAGATGCAAATTTTTCTCTAACATACGTTGTAATTCCCTCTCGCCAAATGCTTTTGAAACCATTGCTTCTATCTTTGCAACGTATGTAAGAGAAAAATTTGCATCTAGATCGTAACTCGCCTCGGTAGCTCAGTTGGTAGAGCATTTGGCCTGGCAAGCCAAAGGTCCCGAGTTCGAGTCTCGGTCTAGGCGAAAATTTTTCTCTTCAAATATAATTTATCTTTCAGTGAGAAATGTTAAATCAATAATAAAAACATCATTAGAAGCCTTACTAGCTTTAAAAAGTAATGTTAAATTCCCAATAAATGTCTTCTTAACTAAGAAGCCGCCATTTGCAAAGATAGAAGCAATGGTTTCAAAAGCATTTGGCGAGAGGGAATTACAACGTATGTAAGAGAAAAATTTGCATCTAGATCGTAACTCGCCTCGGTAGCTCAGTTGGTAGAGCATTTGGCCCGGCAAGCCAAAGGTCCCAGGTTCGAGCCTCGGTCTAGGCAAAAATTTTTCTCTTCAAATATAAGAAGACATACTATGATTTTTGTTTGTCCATTTGGTTTGAATCTCTCTTTGTGAAAGCCTGCAGTAAAAAAGTTGCCGATGCATTACTAAAGGATAGGTCTTTAATAGTGAGTGGAGAACATATTTTTAATGACTCACCTCATATAATTTCAAATTTCTTTGATACAGGCGGTTTCAGACAATATCTTGTCCCTCATCAGTCATGGCTTCCACTGATGAAATTCTCTGAAGAGGGACAAGATATTGTCTGAAACCGCCAGTATCAAAGAAATTTGAAATTATATGAGATGAGTCGTTAAAAAATGTGTTCTCCACTCACTATTAATGATATAACCTCATAATGTTTACTTCCCAGTATTCATTTAAATATAAAGGATAGGTCTACCTAATCCTTCTAATACAGCGACTGGATCCATGAATAAAGAAATTTTAGCCGCTAATACAGAAACTGTGTCTCTATTTTTTAACCTGTATAATCAATTGCAGAGTTTTTAAATTTTATGTTAAATTAGCATACTGATTACATAGTAATCAATGATTAAATCATTAAAAATCTTAACTTACCTTAATCTTAAAAGCTCTCTTGAAACCACTGGCAAAGAAACCTCCAAATGGTCCAATGACAGAACTGAAGACTGACATTGAAAGCGAATGTAGGAGAAAAGGATACATTGTGAGAGAGTTCTTCAATCCAAGCTGAAGCACAAAAATAATTAATTTTATTAAAATAAAATCTTCATTGCTGAACTGCTGTGTACCTATTCAATACTCATCTTTTTAATTGTTTCATCTAATACTACAAAATAAATATCTTACCAAGTTTTCCTAAATATTAACATTGCTTCATCAAAAAATACAGATAAAATGAATTTTCTTGTAAGCTCTTGTTTCTCTCAACAAGACTTATGCAAGAATTAAATTAATGTTTTTATTACCTCACCTCATATCCACAACGGTCGACTAGATGCTACTGATGATGGAGATAAGCTCCGAAACTGCAGTCTAGAAGAAAAAGGATATGAGGTGAGGTAATAAAAACATTAATTCTTAAATTAAACCTCATAGTGTTTTTTCCCTGTGAAAGTTAAATAAAGACTTAGGCACTCTCCCCATACAGGGGAGAAATTCAACCATACTAATTTTTGTTACACTTGTTTTTTGATAGATGTTATTGAGTGGCCCGGGTTCAGTGTTCTGCCTCATAGTGACATCTAGGAAACCAATGTAGTACTAGGATGGGAAAATTTGGTAAATTTTGCTTGGAGGCCTTTTAATTCAGGCTTAAAGATCTTTTCTTCTTCTTCTTCTTCTTCTTCGCTTTACAGGCTAGGCAAAATGCCTGTTCCTCCTCACAGTTGTTCTGTCCATCTTTTCACTGGCCTTCCTACATTTCTTGAACCTCTTGGCTTATAGTTAAATGCTGCTTTTGGTTATACTGTCTAAACCATTTCTCTCTATATTCTTTGATTGTATCATTCAATGGATACATATTTAACTCTGTTCTTATATCTTCATTCTTTATCCGATCCATTCTTGTGAAGCCTTTTGTTCTTCTAAGGAAGTTCATTTCTATGCTTTGTATTCTACTTTGTAATTTTTTGGTCATTACCCAAGTTTCACTCCCATAAAGTAATGCAGGAACTGCCAATGTTTTATAAAACTTCAATCTAGTATCATTCCTTGTTTTGTTCTTTAATGTTCTACGTATAGCTCCACATATCATTTGAAATCTTGACAGTTTCACATTTATGTCTGTTTATAGTAAAATTACAATTTTATTTAAAGATCTTTTACAAGCTGAAAATCTTCAGATTCGGGACCCACGGCTTAAAGTCCCTCCTTAGATTTTTCCATCCTAAAAAAATCCATCAACCGCAGCCGGGATTAAACCTGCAACCCTTGGGACCAGAGGCAAGGAGCATAACCACTAGTCCATGCGGATGACTTAAAATGAATTTATTCTACTAAATGTATAGGTCAATATTTTAACAAGGTAATAATAATAAAAAATTCTGACAATAATTGGAAGTAGATGGTTGTATACTTGAAAGAGGTTAGAAAACACATGTTGAATAAATGAAAAAAAAAAACTATTGATGGAGACAGAAGTTGAGGAATACCAAGACTGCAAGTCATTGGTGCTGCTGCTGCTGATGATAATGGTGGATTCTAATTATGAAAAAAAACATTAAATAATTAAAATTACCAAACATGATGGATGTCATATGACACAGATTTTTTTTTTGTCTAATGCCACCAGATTGTCTTTCATGACATTTAGATTGGAGTTTCTGAGGTAGCTCATTGGTAGAGCATTGGCCTAGAAAGACAAAGTTCCTGGGTTCAAGCCCCAGTCTGAATGTATAACTTTTCTCTTCTAACAGATATTAATATTTATATGAGATTACGCTAAAATCAAATGTTTCTTACCTCTCCTCATATAAATCTTCTAAGTAGATCGCGATTTCGAGACCATAACGGTCTCATCTTCAGTACAGTCATGGCGACTGATGTTATGTCGATTGAAAGAAACACTTCTTCTTCCGTATTCACGTAGACTTTCACGGCCGGAGTTGCTATGATGATCTTGATGAAGGTTTTCGGGCTGTAAGCCGTGGTCGTGAGGCTTGTAGTTCCCCGACGTTTCGCCAAAGACTGCGTCTGGCATCCTCAAGGGTTGCCTTGAGACGACCACGGCCTACAGCCCGAAAACCTTCATCAAGATCACCGTAACTTCTTCTTCCCTCTGTTGGTGGATCGATGAACCTCTGGATCAAGTCAGGATTCGCAGGAATTTCGAAGTTCATAAGTTTTCTTTTGTTTTTCTGAATGTGAATTTTCAGTTGCCAAGATTGTACTGAAGATGAGACCGTTATGGTCTCGAAATCGCTATCTACTTAGAAGATTTATATGGGGAGAGGTAGGAAACATTTGATTTTATCATAAATTAAACCTCATAGCGATTTATTTCTAAAAAAAGTTCAAGATCATAAAATAGTTGATTCAACATCCTCAAGGAGTTAATAACAGGCTGCTATTTAATTAAAGAGATTAATAAAACAAGTTCTACATATTCAGAACTGTAGACTAGCCTTACCAAGTGCAGGGGCCCAGAAAGTGACTCTGGCAAAGTGTATTCCTGGGGTCTGAACAAAGCAGATGGTTCACAGTCCATTGTCATGCGGCCCAAACTCTCACTGTACTCGATGGGGCATACAAAGTACCGATACTGGCACATTACATATGACATCTGAAATCAAATATTACAAATAATTTGCTTGGTTCTCATAAAATTAAATTACACAGAACATAATACAGTAAAACTTGCTCTAAGCGGAATCGCATGGGACCAATTTTTTTTTTTCACATTCGACAAAATTTTGCATTATAAAAAAAACTAAAACTTATTAATAATCTTAGATTATAGAGTACCGTATATGTTTTTTTACATACCTTGGATTAATTGTAGTTCCGCTGCCTTTGAAAAGTGAGATATGGTATGTATGAGCGACTTTAATAATCAGGTAATATTAAGTATTGACGATTTTATTATTAATTTAACACTTCTCATTGAAGGATAAATTATATTTGAAGAGAAAAATTTTCGCCTAGACCGAGACTCGAACCCGGGACCCTTGGCTTTCCGGGCCAAATGCTCTACCAACTGAGCTACCGAGGCAAGTTGCGATCTAGACGCAAATTTTTCTCTTATATACATTGTAATTCCCTCGTGCCAAATGCTTGAAACCGTGGCTTCTAGCTTTGCAAATGGTGGCTTCTTAGTTAAGAAGACATTTATTGGGAATTTAACACAAATATAATTTATCCTTCAATGAGAAGTGTTAAATTAATAATAAAATTGTCAATAGAAGCCCTACTGGCTTTATAAAGTAGTGTTAAATTCCCAATAAATGTCTTCTTAACTAAGAAGCCGCCATTTGCAAAGCTAGAAGCTATGGTTTCAAGCATTTGGTGCTAGGGAATTACCATGTATATAAGAGAAAAATTTGCATCTAGATCGCAACTCGCCTTGGTAGCTCAGTTGGTAGAGCACTTGGCCGGAAAGCCAAGGGTCCCGGGTTCGAGTCTCAGTCTAGGAGAAAATTTTTCTCTTCAAATATAATATTAAGTATGTTTAATCAATTAAACCTTGTTAGAAATAATATTTCTCTAGCCTCGGTCAGATGAAGCCATTGTTTTAAATACTGTTATTTTCTAGTGAAGTTTAAATGTGATTTTAATATAATATTTTCTAGCTGATCATACCGTCTGATCGTTGGTTGCCAATCTTATTTCCCATTGGGGTTCATATTGATAAATTTTCTTCAGTATATACAGTAAAACTTGTTTAATCCGGAACATGAATAATGCAGAAATCTGTCCAATGTGAACAAATTTATTGGTCCCAGTAAAATAACAGTAACTTTAAGTGTATATATTTTGCATAAAATGGAATCTGTCCAACGAAAAATAATTTTATAAACTGGAAAGACAGAAACCCTTTATCTCCATTCTTAGCTAATCTATTCATGGGGAATTTTGAACACAAGATAATTAATGGACATCGTTTAATTTTCAAGTTCTGGTGCAGATATGTGGATGACATAATTGCAATAGTTAATCATAAACAGATAGATGATGCATTAAAATTATTGAACATTCAAAGTCAAACTATAAAGTTCACTATGGAAAAGGAAATCAATGGAGAAATACCATTTTTAGATCTCAACTTAAAAAGGAATGAAGAAAATAAGATAGAATTTGGAATTTACAGAAAGAAGACACATATAGATAACTACATAAAAGCTTTAGGTTTCAATCACATAGCTCACAAAGAAGTAGTTTTCAATAGTTTGACACATAGATTAGTGAACATACCAATGAACAAAGAAAATTATGAAAAAGAACACATAATCAACGTAGCCACGAAAAATGGTTTTGCAATAAAAATGATACTAAAAAAAAATAAACAAGTTCAAAAGACAAAAATTTATTAATCAAAGCACTCTTCTAAAAGTAAAAGAAGATAATGTAAAATTTAGAAAATTCACATATCATCCATTAAAACACCACAAGTTTCAAAACATTTTTAAAGATTTCAACATAAGGTTTAGCACCCAAAAATGACTACAGCATCAGTAGACTGATTAGACCTAATAAGAATGAGAAAATTAAAGAAGAAAACAAATCAGGGATTTATCAAATTAAATGTGAAGAATGTGAGAAAAACTACTTAGGAAAAACTAAGAGAAATTTGAAAACTAGAGTGAAAGAACATCTCAGGAATGTCAAGAAAGGGGAAGTAGAAAAATCTGCAGTGGCTGCCCATGCATGGTCTGAAAAACATCTTATCGAGAAAGAAGCTAAATTATTACAACAAATAGAAAAACCAAAAGAACTTACTGTTTGGGAAAAGATCTATATTCAAAAGAGCGAAAAGAAGAAATTAATGAACTTTGAAATTCCCAGTGAGAATGACCTGGTTTCGAGGTTTTTCAGTCAGCCAATGGAAGGAGAGGACAGCTCTTCAAGACGACAGAACAACGGTCGTGACGATACTGAGGATGGAACAGAAACTATGTTCCGAAACTAGTTTATAATCAAATAAGAAGAATATGAGGTAAGTGATAAAAAAAACATATTTTACCTTAATGAATATACCTCATAGTGAGAATTCCTAAAATAAATAAATAAATTAGTTTCCACTTGATTGAATTCCCCTTAGGCCAAAAAAAAAAATACGGAATGATTCCTGCCAGCAGGTGAAGTAAAGATTCTATCTGTACCTGAAATTTTATTTCGGCCTCACTGCACACCTGTTGTGCGAAATACCTGTCTTATAAATAACCATTGCACTGTAAAATCTTAAATTAGTCAAGTTCTGAGACTGATCTTTCACAGGTAGTGTTCTGAATTTACGGAATAAAGATGGCTAAAACGTATGTATCATTGTCATTAAATGAAAAAGTGAAAGTAATTGAAGATAAATTTGTAATATTGTTTAGTTGTTTCTTGACTCACCTCATACTTCTTAACTTCCAAGCAGACTTGAGTTTCTTCACTTCATTTGTGACATTCTTAATGCTGTATTACGTTCACAACTGATGTCCAACAGGCTCCTCTCCTTTATTAAGATAGGAAATAACACTATGAGGTTAATTGTAAAGATTGTGAAAAGATATACATAGGAAAAACAAAAAGGAATCTAAATACAAGATTAAAAGAACACCTCAGAAATGTTAAAAATAGAGAAACTGAAAAATCTGCAATAGCTGCACATGCCTGGTCAGAAAAACATAGAATAGAAACCAAAACAAAATTACTTAAACAATTGGAAAAACCGAAGGAACTCACAATTTGGGAAAAAATTTACATATGCAAGAATGAAAATACAACTATGAATTTTGAAATACCCGGTTATAAGGAGAGAGGACTGATTTGGAAATTCTTCGGTCGGCCACCAGATGGCACAGAGGTCAGTCTGCAGGATAGAAAGCCGTTGGACGTCAGTTGTGAACGTGACACAGCATTGAGAATGTCACAAAAGATGTGAAGAAACCCAGGGTCTGCTATGAATTATGAAGTATGAGGTGAGTGAAATAATAAAAAATAAACAATATCCTAATATTTAATTTTAGGAAGTTATATTTTGAGGTTATTTTAATTATATTATTTTTGGTCTGGACATCTTACCTCAATATTAATGTTGATTTGTTCTTGGACATGTTTCAAAACAGAGAATTGTTTTGAAACATGTCCAAGAACAAATCAACATTAATATTGAGGTAAGATGTCCAGACCAAAAATAATATAAACAATATCCTCTCCTGCAGACTGACCTCCGCGCCATCTGATGGCTGACTGATGAACTTCCAAATCAATCCCCTCTCCTTATCACTGGGTATTTCAAAATTCATAGTTGTGTTTTTATTCTTGCATATGTACATTTTTTCCCCCAAATTGTGAGTTCCTTCGGTTTTTCCAATTGTTTAAGTAATTTTGTTATGGTTTCTATTCTATGTTTTTCTGACCAGGCATGTGCAGCTATTGCAGATTTTTCTGTTTCTCCATTTTTAACATTTCTGAGGTGTTCCTTTAATCTTGTATTTAGATTCCTTTTTGTTTTTCCTATGTATATTTTTTTCACAATCTTTACAATTAATTTGATAAATTTCAGATTTTTTGCAGTCTTCAATCTTTTCATTTTTGTTGGTTTTTATTAAATTACCTAAACTGTAATCATTTTTCGGTGCTAATTTAATGTTGAATTTGTTGGAGATTTTTGAAACTTGTCAAATACTAAAGGGTGGTACGTGAACTTCTTGAATTTTTTACCAATATCTTTATCTGTGTGAAGAGTACTTTCATTAATCATTTTTTGTTCCTTAAATTTATTTATTTTCTTGTGTATCATCTTTTCTTGAAATTCATTATCCTTTGCAATTTTTGTAATGTGTTTTTTCTCTCTATTGTAATTTTCTTTGCTCATGGGAATGTTCACAAGTCTGTGTGTTAAACTATTAAATACTGCCTGTTTGTGTGAAAAATGGTTAAATCCTGTAGCTTTTATATAATCATCAATGTAAGTTTCTTTTCTGTAGATTCCAAATTCTATTTTCTTTTTTTCTTCATTCCTGATCAATTTAAGATCTAAAAATGGTATTTCATGATTATTTTCTACTTCCATTGTAAATTTGATTGTTTTATTTTGAATATTTAACAGTTTAATGGCATCTTCTAATTGTTTTTGTTTAAGAAGTATGAGGTGAGTCAAGAAACAACTAAACAATATCCCAACTAAATTATTGTAATCAAATGGTAAAGAGAAAAATTTATGCCTGAACCGGGAATCGAACCCCGAACCTTTAGCTTTCCATGCTGATGCTCTTAACCATTGAGCTAATCCAGGCTTCCTTCCCAAGGCAGTAAGGTAAAGGAAGGATTTATGCTTGGATGGGAAGGAAGCCTGGATTAGCTCAATGGTTAAGAGCATCAGCATGGAAAGCTGAAGGTTCGGGGCTTGATTCCCGGTTCAGGCATAATTTTTTCTCTTTACCATTTGATTACAATAATTTAGTTGTGTACTTTAATATACTTATTTCAATCATAGTAACAGCTTTAGCTTCTTAATATTAATTTAATATCCCACCTATCTGATTATAAAAGAGGCTTTAAACCTATGAAACTAAATTACTGGAAATTCACATTACCATAAGACCAAATATGACAGTGGAAATTCCTCCACCAATAAATCCTTCCCAAGTTTTCTTTGGTGAGAGTTGAATGAGAGGAGTTCGTCCAAAGAAGAATCCAAATACATATGCCATCACATCATTGCACACAATCATGGAAACTGGAACTATGAACCTGTAACAAACATTATACTTATCAATTTTTCTCTTCAAATTTAATTTATCTTTCATTGAGAAATGTTAAATTAATAATAAAAACATCATATTTGGTATTGTTTATTTTTTATTATTTCACTCACCTCATACTTCATAATTCATAGCAGACCCTGAGTTTCTTCACATCTTTTGTGACATTCTCAATGCTGTGTCACGTTCACAACTCAGCATTGAGAATGTCACAAAAGATGTGAAGAAACCCAGGGTCTGCTATGAATTATGAAGTATGAGGTGAGTGAAATAATAAAAAATAAACAATATTAAAAAACCTCATAGTGTTATTTCCTATCTACATAACTTAATATATTTGGTCTCTGTATTCTTTCTTATCTCTTATGGTTGTTTTTGTTGAACATATGTTTCAAGGCTTCTGAGCTCCATCTTCAGCGATTACAGACTGATTTTTCTCAAGTTGTCACCCTGATTCTTGACTCCTGCTCCCTCTGCCTGTGCTCCAATGAACGTGCTAATGAGATAAGAAATGCAGGAAATTCATGATATCACCCTTGGGCACACAATAAATTCCAAAAAGATTTTTGAAAAATATAATATTAGTTTAGTACCAAAGAATGATTCTAGTTTAAATAAACTAATAAAAACCAACAAAAATGTAAAGATTGATGATGGTAAAAAAATCAGGAATATATCAAATGAAATGGTCAGACTGTGATAATATATACACAGGAAAAACAAAAAGAAATTTAACCACTAGAACTAAAGAACACACAAGAAATGTAAAGAAAGGGGAAGTAGAAAAATCTACTGTGGCTGCTAATGTTTGGTCAGAAAAACACAAAACAGATGTAAACACAAAGTTATTAAAACAGTTAGAAAACAAAAATGATCTCATCATATGGGAAAAAAATCTACATACAGAAGAACAAGGAAAGAGTTACGATATTCCTGGAGAAAGGGACCTCATTAGCAAGTTCATTGACCACAGGCAGAGGGAGCAGGAGTCAAGAATCAGGGTTGACAACTTGAGAAAAATCAGTCTGTAATCGCTGAAGATGGGGCTCAGAAGCCAACATGTGTTCAACAAAAACAACCATAAGAGGTAAGAAAACACGGACCGTAACACAACTCAGTAAATTTTCCAATAAAGCACTAAATACAATTTATATTACAAAGGTAATAAAGTAAATTATCTTACCAGATGAGACCCTCGAAAATGTTCTGTATAATGAGATAGCTCTGCGTGACAACGATAAGAAGAGCTACGTGTGTCCATGCAAACAGAGAGAACTGTTTCATATAATACTTCTTGACTAGTGACAGAACAAACCACACAAACCCCACAATGTACAGGCAGAACGAGATGAACCTGTGGTATGTGATCAACACCCGCAACACATCCTGAAACAGAACTCCACAATTTAAGGATACCATATACACTATTTATAATGATAACAATATTCAAGATTTAAAAAAAATGCATTCAATACACTTTGTATATTTGAAGAGAAAATTTTTTTTTGAAGAGAAAAATTTTCGCCTAGACCGAGACTCAAACCCGGGATCTTTGGTTTTCTGGGCCAAATGCTCTACCAACTGAGCTACTGAGGCGAGTTGCAATCTAGATGAAAATTTTTCTCTTATATACATTATAATTTCCTTCTGCCAAATGCTTTGAAATCTTTGTTTTTATTTGCAAATGGCGGCTTCTTATTTATTGGGAATTTAACACTGCTTTATAAAGCCAGTAGGGCTTCTATTGATGTTTTTATTATTAATTTAACACTTCTCACTGAAGGATAAATTATATTTGAAGAGAAAAATTTTCACCTAGACCGAGACTCGAACCCGGGACTTTCGGCTTTCTGGGCCAAATGCTCTACCAATTGAGCTAACGAGGCGAGTTGCGATCTAGATGCAATTTTTTCTCTTACATACGTTGTAATTCCCTCACACCAAATGCTTTGAAACCTTTGTTTTCATCTTTGCAATTGGCAGCTTCTTAGTTAAGAAGACATTTATTGGGAATTTAACACTACTTTATAAAGCCAGTAATGGCTTCTATTGATGTTTTTATTATTAATTTAACACTTCTCACTGAAGGGTAAATTATATTTGAAGAGAAAAATTTTTCCCTTCAAATATAATTTATCCTTCAGTGAGAAGTGTTAAATTAATAATAAAAACATCAATACACTTTGTAATTCATTAAAAACAAATGTGCATCATATATATGCCACCCACTAGGCTTCGGACATCTACAGAGTAAATATACAATGCCTTCATTGATTTTGAAAAGGCATACAATAGTGTAGTACAACGAAAAATATGGGAAGCCTTACAAAATTTAAAGGTGCCAAAGAGTTTAACTGAAAAAATTAGAAACACATACAGGAAATGTGAAAACTGCATTAAGACTCCAGTAGGAATGACACAATGGTTTGAAACAAATGTTGGAGTTAGACAAGGGAGTGTGTTATCGCCTATTTTGTTCAATGCCATAATGGATGAAATTACAAATAAAATTGTAGGGAAAGATAAAAAACCAGATATGAAAACCATCATATTTGAAGAGAAAAATTATATGCTCAGATTGGAGTTTGAACCCAGGACCTGTGGCTTTCTAAGCCAATGCTCTACCACTAGCTATTTGAGCACTCTAACCTATACACAATTTTTTCTCTTACATACTGTTAATTCCCTTCAGACGATATACTGATATGGGGAAATTCAAAAAACAGTATAAAACACAGACTTCAATGTTGGATAACGTTGCAGAAGAACATGGTTTAATGATAAATATCGAGAAAACAGCAGTCATGAAAATATGTAGAAACCAGAAAGATGATTGGAATATTAACACTTTGAATCTGGTGTTGGTACTAGTACCAAGGCATTTAAATTACACTGAAGCTGGAGAAAATGAAATCCCTCGGCCTTTCTGAACCTGAAAAACATCCCTGTAAATCTGCCGGCACAGGCATGCCAAGGGATTTAATTTTCTCCGGCTTCAGTGTCATTTAAATGCCATGGTACTAGTACCACTGCCGGACTCAATTTAAGTTATCAGGCATAAATCTACAAAAAGTGGAAAATGTACATACTGAGACTCAGTGATAATTGCAAATGGGAAAAACAGACTGAAATCAGTAAAAGAACAGAGAAAAGTTTAAAAGTTTAACTAAACAAATAATCTGGAATAAAGATATACCCATCAAGAGTAAAATGGCAATATATAAAACTTATTTCAAACCAGTATTAACACATGCAGCGACTTGGACATAACAAAGAATGAATTGAACAGAATCCAAGCTACAGAAATAAAATTCTTACATGGAATGGTACATAAAACAAGGAGAGATAGAATAAAGAATGACAAAATCAGGGAGACATTAAATATAGAAAAATTAACAACAGATATAGAAAAAAAAAGACAAATGGTTTGGGCATTAAAAAAAGAATGGAAAAGGAAAAACTACTAACTGTTAAATCTCAAGATACAAGGAAAACGACCATGAGGAAGACCACGAGAATGATGGATTAACCAGGAGAAGAAAAGCTTACAAGAAAGATGATACAACTGGGAAATCATTGGAAGATAAAGATAGTTGAAGACATACTTGGAACACGATAAGAGGATGATAATGATAAGCAAAGAGTTATCATACCCTATAGATTCTTTAATTAGTATGTAAAACAATATTTCTCGCTGTGTAAAATTGCTGATAAAAATGCAGTTTATTAATATTTTTCTATAATAATATTATAAGGTTACAACTATATTTTGACTATCATAAAATGGATATTTCATAAAGAGAAGACACAGTAAATGGACTGACAATATTGCTGATTGCCAATTTGTTAACAATAAAGAGAATTATTTTATAATTCAATTCATAATAGACTATGATTATTATAAGTTAAAATTATAATATTTATGTAATATTTTAAAGGTATAATTATGACATAAATAAGCTGCAATATATTAAAAAAGTATGACAGATATGTCTATTAAAGAGGCGATTTTATGTAAAAAAAAAGAGAGATAGATATAAGAATTAAATTAATGTTTTTATTACCTCACCTCATATCCTTTTTCTTCTAGACTGCAGTTTCGGAGCTTATCTCCATCATCAGTAGCCTCTGGTCGACCGGTGTTATGTCGTTTCTAACACCGGTCGACCAGAGGCTACTGATGATGGAGATAAGCTCCAGAACTGCAGTATAGAAGAAAAAAGGATATGAGGTGAGGTAATAAAAATATTAATTTAATTCTTAAATTAAACCTTATAATGTTCTTTCCCTGTGAAAATTAAAGAGATAGATATATTTAAAAAAATATAAGGTACTTACTGTTTGATTGATAACGACCCCAAAATAGTCAACGAGACTCTCTCCATAAAAGAAATAGTTTGAAGTTATAAGAAAATACCAAGAGAGAGATCTAAACCAGGGCAGGCCATGGATTCGATACACTGCATAGCCAATATTAATGATCTCCTCAAAGCATTTGACTTGCACAAGTAAAGTCTGTAAAATAAATATAATTAGACAGGATTAAAAAACATTCATCTCATCTATACAATGTTCTTAAAAAAGAATTTTACATTTCTCTGATTCTAATGTTGAGTGATTCCGGGTTCTGTGGCTGTGGACCACGGCCACAGAACCCGGAATCACTCAACATTATGATTACCGGCCGTGAAAGCCTGCATTCAACTATTTCTCTGATTCGGTAATAAATAATTTATTAATCACAGACATGAATGACAGAATAATACTATTGAACTATATAGGAATTAACATATGAGGTAGGGTATATATATGGTATGATAAGAAAAATAAATGCCTGGACGGGATTCGAACCCGGATCTCTGAGTCTGTACTCAGTGTGATATCCATTACACCACCAGGCGAATCCAATTCAAACATTTATTTTTCTTATATATGTATTATATTCTCCATTATTATATATACCCTGGTGCCGACACTGAGGTTTTTTCCTGGTCTTCCTCAGTTGTCATGGCAAATCCAGAGTTGGAATTTTGTTACTAAGACCCAATTTACAATATTCAGTACTTCATAATATTATTAAAGAAATAATAATAAAAATTAATAGACAGTATATGATCTTAGATGTTAAAGCATCTATAAATAAATGAAATAAAAAAATTAGAAAGCATTCAATAAAACTATCTTAATTACTTTGAATACTTATTATTAGGGCAAGGCATTTATGACCTAAAAAATGCAAAAAATGACCAATAAAATAAAAAAAATGACAAATAAAAAGTTAAGAATTACCAATAAAAATACTATTTATTATATTAAGTACTCACTTGATTACTGAATTACATAAAATAATTTGTTAACATGTCTGAAGAAGGTACAGTGTACCGAAACAGCTGTCACTGAATTATATAATAAATATGAAAATCAAATAAAACTACATTTTATTTTTATTTAATTAATACATAAAATTTAACTTAACATCAAAATATTAAAAGAAAAGTATTTAAAAAATATACATATTACAGTACCTTTTATTGAAGAAAATCCATTTCAATTACACAATGCACTTTTACAGCAATTTTGAATTGCAGTTAACAATCAGAATAAGGGTAGAAGCTAGCATAAGCTCTAAGAAATTGAATAAAATTCCTAGAAATGGGCAAGATCATTATGCACATACCTTGAAAAATAGGGGTAGTAGTTAGCAAAACAACTACTTAATTCCAAGAAATTGTATTGGCAAGGAAAAATACTGAATTATAATAAAAATCTTAAATCAAATACAAATAATGTCACAGCCTTCCAGAAAAGTGTAAAAAATTCTCAAAATGACCTAAAAATTGCGAAAATGACCTATCCCTGGAAAAGTTAAGAAAATGCAAAAAAATGCCCTAACAAATTGCTTTTATTTAATCCATTTTTTTAATGCCGTACATTTTCATATATGCAAGCAATGTTTCAACCTTCATAATAAAAAGATGCAAAGTCATTAATTGCCTTGCCCCACCCATTATTATTACTAACTGTATATAATAGGTTTTCGAGGTTTTTCAGTCAGCCAATGGAAGGAGAGAAGGACAACTCTTCAAGACGACAGAACAACGGTCGTGATGATACTGAGGATGGAACAGAAACTATGTTCCGAAACTAGTTTATAATCAAATAAGAAGAACAATATGAGGTGAGTGATAAACATATTCTACCTTAAGGCATATGTGTGTTATAAAATCAATGGGAGAAATTACATTTGCAGTCTTGAGCCAGTTTTTTAAAGACAGATTCACGCGGGGAGCAGCTTATGCGAAGAGTGTCTTCAAGGCGAGTTTAAATTAATATGGTTGCTCCGTTTAAAAGAGGCTTCAGATGTTGCCAAAGTCAGAGATAGACTTATACAATTTCCTATTTCATTAAATAAAATTCCTATGTTGCAATTGGGTGTACAGAGCTTTTATCTGGAGCAACATAACATAACATGCCGGTTAGTTTCTCCCTTCCACCCACCGCTCTCCAGTGCACTCTCCTGCGCTGCACATCTTAGCAACAGCAATCATCATCATCGTCCTTTCAAGTATTAGGCCCAGTGGCCATCTCCGAAAAGGTCGACCCACAGATCTTCTGCCTCGAGGAATGTAGTGAAGAATTTGTTTTGGTATTCTGTGGCGATCCATGCGCTGAATATGGGCTAGCCAATTGGGTCTATATTCTTGGAGGTATTCAGATATATGTACAATGTTTAACTCTCTGGCTATTGTTGAATTTCTTTGGTGGTCTAGAAGGCTATAACCTGCAGTTCGTTGCAGAAATTTCATCTCCGTGGCTGTAATATGACGATCATCCTGAGTTCTGATGGTCCAAGCTTCACTGCCATAACAGATTATGGGTCTAGCGAGAATTTTATAGATTTTCATTCTTGTGTGTGTCTGCACTTTTGATGGTTTAAAAACTTGGTTGATAATTCTTAAAGCTTTATTATAGTTTTGTATTTTAAAGGATATATCACATTCCTCATTATAAGTTAGATTATATCCTAAGTATTTAAATGAATTAACTTGCTCTAATATTGAATTCTGAATACAAATTTTACTTCTTACTGGGAATTTCCCTTGAAAGGCCATAACTTTAGATTTTGTTGTTGATATTTCCATGTTAAATCATTGGGCTATCATATTAAGATGATGAGTGGAATATTGTAATTCAACAGCAATGTGTAACAAAATTATTCTCATGTTTTGAAATGTTGAAAGAATATCCATCCATCCATCCATAGTAATTCTGCTATGCTTGCAGCTTTACTAGGGAATTGTAGGTGTGGTAGCTTCCCGTTGCTTTCCACACCGGTGATGATGATAAGGATAATGATGATGATGGCCGGATGATTTTCAGGGATCGTTTGGGCCTTAAAGTTTTCCTGACATTTGTCTTACAGGCGAGGAAAAACCCCGATAAAAACCTCACCCAGAAAAACTGTCCCAACCGGGGATCGAACCTGGGCCCGCTGCATGACAAGGAAGCACGCTACCTTGAGATCACAGCGGTGGACTTGAAAGAATATAACTACTCAAATAAATATTGTTTGAATTAACTTAATTGGAAATCATCTTTTATGTTTTAGTTCATTCACTTTATATATTTTTGTGAGTCGAGTATTAGATCATTTTTGGCAATCAGTTTTTGACCTTCTGCGGTCCTGCCAGTTGCCAACCGTTGGTATATAACAATAAAAACTAATTGAAGTACAAAATAAAAAAAAATTCTGTACACGGATTTTATATATAATAATACTTTATTTATTCTGGCAGAGTTAAGGCCATAAGGCCCTCTCTTCCACTCAACCAGCACAAATACAAATAAATATTCGACAAATATAGATATAAACTATATTAATTATAAACAGTTAAAGATACAATAAATGTAGCAATGTAAATGTCATGTACAAACAACATTTTATAGGGTAATAACAATAATGATACGATAATAATAATGATAATAATAATAATAATAATAATAATAATAATAATATAAATATGATACATTATACGGGAAACACCAATTAATATATATATCTTACACTGGATAATAATGAAGTTGAGTTTAGAGCAATATATAAAATAGAGGGCAATGATGAAGGCTGTGTTTCTTGAAATACCATTTAGGAAACAGTAAACAAGATAAATAACCTTGCGGGCTAGTAATTCATTGGGTTGCTGTATTTCAAGTATTGAATATAAGTATTCCAAAGAGCAAATTCCTTTAAAATGAGATCATCTGGCTTCACCATGTATAACATCTGTAAGGCTTCTTTCATGTGACATCATCAGAAAATGTTTGTAATATAACCTTTTCTATAAAACATCAACTTCATTCTTAAATTGTAATTAAATTTACCAAAAATTGAACAGGATTCTTTAACACAGTTACTGAGGTACGTATCTTGCAACACACAAAATTGTACAATTGTGACTTAATCATAGCTTCATAAAAATTGTAGTCATATTAACTCTATATAAAAGATGGAGCAATAACTATCAATGGGTGCATTTCTCAAAGCAGTCTAAACCAAGACCCAGGTTTTCCAATGTTTACTTGTTTCCATAATATATAGCCAGATTAAATAGTTTTAATAACAGTATAATATCTAACAAATTAAAGAAATTCAGAAAGATAAAACAACTTAAAGAATGTTTTTATTATTAATTTAACATTTCTCAATGAAAGATAAATTAAATTTGAAGAGAAAATTTTTTTTTTTTCGCCTAGACCGGGACTCGAACCCGGAACCCTTGGCTTTCCGGGCCAAGTGCTCTACCAACTGAGCTACCGAGGCGAGTTACGATCATTAGAGGCCTTACTGGCTTTTAAAGTAATGTTAAATTCCCAATAAATGTCTTCTTAACTAAGAAGCCGCCATTTGCAAAGATAGAAACAATGGTTTCAAAAGCATTTGGCGATAGGGAATTACAACGTATATAAGAGAAAAATTTGCGTCTAGATCGTAACTCGCCTCGGTAGCTCAGTTGGTAGAGCACTTGGCCCGGAAAGCCAAGGGTCCCGGGTTCGAGTCCCGGTCTAGGCGAAAATTTTTCTCTTCAAATTTAATTTATCTTTCATTGAGAAATGTTAAATTAATAATAAAAACATCATTAGAGGCCTTACTGGCTTTTAAAGTAATGTTAAATTTCCAATAAATGTCTTCTTAACTAAGAAGCCGCCATTTGCAAAGATAGAAACAATGGTTTCAAAAGCATTTGGCGATAGGGAATTACAACGTATATAAGAGAAAAATTTGCGTCTAGATCGTAACTCGCCTCGGTAGCTCAGTTGGTAGAGCACTTGGCCCGGAAAGCCAAGGGTCCCGGGTTCGAGTCCCGGTCTAGGCAAAAATTTTTCTCTTCAAATTTAATTTATCTTTCATTGAGAAATGTTAAATTAATAATAAAAACATCATTAGAGGCCTTACTGGCTTTTAAAGTAATGTTAAATTTCCAATAAATGTCTTCTTAACTAAGAAGCCGCCATTTGCAAAGATAGAAACAATGGTTTCAAAAGCATTTGGCGATAGGGAATTACAACGTATATAAGAGAAAAATTTGCGTCTAGATCATAACTCGCCTCGGTAGCTCAGTTGGTAGAGCACTTGGCCCGGAAAGCCAAGGGTCCCGGGTTCGAGTCCCGGTCTAGGCGAAAAAAAATTTTTCTCTTCAAATTTAACTTAAAGAATGCTCTACCCTACAAACTGTTAGTAAAGAAAAGAAGAATTTCAAGAAAATTACTTACCATCCAATAGTACATGGGAAATTTAAAAAAATATTTGACAAATACAACATTGCTTTGGCACTAATAAATAAATTTAGTCTGGAAAAACTTCTAAATACCAATAAAAAAATCAACATCCCAGACAGTAAGAAATCTGGAATTTATCAAATTAATTGTAATGGTTGTAGCAAAGTATACATAGGAAAAACAAAAAGGAATTTACAAACACGCACTAAAGAACATTTTAGAAATATTAAAAATTGTGAAATTGAAAAATCAGCTATTGCTGCACATAGTTTACTAGAACATCATAAAATTGAAAAAGAAGCGAAACTTTTGAAACAATTGGACAAACCGTTGGAATTGACAATTTGGTAAATGATATTCATTCAGAAGAATAAATATCGATCTATCAATTTCGATATTCCGGTGGATAAAAATTTAATTACAAAGTTTATAATCCCAACAAAAGATGGCAGCACAAGAGGTGATGTCACTAAAGAAATCAACAATCACGGAATTTCATCAGTGGAAGCCATGACTGAAGAAGGACATGATATTGTCTGAAACCGTCGGTATCAAAGAAGTTTGAAAATGTATGAGGTGAGTCGATAAAAATATGTTCTCCACTCACTATTAATGATATAACCTCATAATGTTTACTTCCCAATATTAATTTAAATTTAACTCATTAAGCCTGGATTTTTTTTTTGCAATTTTATGTCACTTGGAACTGGGATTTTATTTAGGAAAAATGAACAGTTGCGCAAAGATGTGTTTTGGTGCAATATATATTTACAATTTTTCCCCATTTATCGATAGTTTTGACTCCAATGCTGCCAAATGCATGAAGAGAAATGCACCCAACAGGAATGTAAAAGTGAACGTTAGTGCCATCTCTAAATGAAAATCATAATTACAAAGAAATAAATGTTATCTCAGTCAAAACATAAATTTATTAAGTCGACATTTCAATCTCCTTATGTGAGATCATTTTCAAGACATGGTTGTTTATAAATTTATAAAAAGATGAACATGACAACGGAACAGTTCCGTGCTTCGGTTGTCAGTCCGCTGGGTGAGACCATGGAACCATTCCATGCTTTGGAGCCAATGGGTTAAACGGTCAGAGTGAGTTCAGCTGAGGATGAAAGTGAATGTTTTTTTAAACATATCAGGTGAGAAAACATATTTTATGAAAGTTTCCAATTTATTGAAATAAAATTGAGAATTAATAAATTAATAGCGAGTCATGAAAAAAAAATTAGAATATTGAATGTTTGTAAATTTATTGCTAATGTATGTTTTGAATAATTAAACAACAATATTTTTGAAAAAAAAATTGAAATGGTTCTTTACATCTCATCTCATATTTAGTCCAGGTGAGAGATAAAATATGAGGTGAGGTATAAAGAACCTATTAAATTTCTTTGATAAAACACATAGTTGTTACTTTCTATCAAATTTGTGCTTAAATTATTATTTTCCCCATTTAATTATTTTTTCCCTAGTTTTGAAGGTCTCTTTATAGGAAGCCAGATATAATAAGTACAGTTAAGTCTCGTAGATTGCGATGGGCAGGACATGTGGCACAAATGGGGAATGAAAGACATGCATGGAAGCTTCTTGTAGGAAAACCAAAAGGAAAACACCTAGTTGGTAGTCCAAGAATGAGGTGGAGGAATAACATTAACTATGATTTGAGGGAAGTAGATCATACAGGGGATGATTGGAAAACATTAGCTCAGAATAGGGATGTACGGAGAGCTTATGTCTGCACAGTCATGAACCTATGGGTTTGACAGTACCAGTGAGTTAGTTAGTTTTGTAGGTCTTCACTCACCCTGATTATCAGTCAAGACCAAGTCAGTTCTGTCTGAGAATGGGGATAAGTGAGAAAGAAAAATATTATATATGTAATGAACAGATTCAATTTCTTTGACTATTTAACTCATGCCCCAAATGGGAGTCAACGACCAATCACATTTCAATGAATTTTGAATTACAACCAATCACAGTCTTTTTCACCTCGATTTTATCAGTTTAATTTTATCACATTAAAATCAAGCTCCCCCTTTTTAACATTTTGAATAGGCCAGAGCAGTATTTTGCAGTGACTGACTATCTATGAAATACGTTGAATATAACAATTTATATAAGATATAAGAATCCAAGAATGCAAATGGCTCCCAGATTATATATATATATAGTGCACGAATGTAAGCAGATAATGCTTGCGGGTTATAATAGAAAAACATTTATAGCAATTGATTATACCACCATAAAAAGAAACTACTGTTTGCACTTTCTTAAATGTATTATTTCCCAGGAATTAACGTTCCAGAAAAATATAAGTGGCATATTTACATCATAAGACATCACAAATTAATTAATAAACATTTGATGTGTTTCATTTTTTCTCCACTAGGATACATTCTTACAATATTGTGATCCTTTGGCAATAAATAATATAATCCGGTTGCAGTGATGAACAAATGAAACAACACGTTTCTCACTTGTTTTCAAACATCGCCATTTACATTAAATATATAAATATTTAAAAAAACTTCTTCTTCCTTCCAAGTATTAGGCCAAGACCTGTTACGATGATATAGAAAATTTCCCCTCCGTTTCATAGGACGGCCCAGATATCTTCGTCCTCTTGGTATATAATTATAAACAGCTTTGGGGATCCGATTTGAACTCATTCTTTCAAGATGGTGTTTCCAATTTAGTTGGTACTGTTTAATATATTCCAAAATTGACGTAGTCTTCAATTCTTTTAAGATATCGGTGTTCCTTTTCCGATCCCATCTGGTGTAACCCGCTGTTCTGCACATGAATCTCATTTCAGAAACTGTTATTCTGGTTTCATGTTGTCTTTTTAGTGTCCATGCTTCACTACCATAGGTCAACACTGGTCTAGCCAAAGTGTTATATAAACGTAATCTGGTGTTTTTTTTGTACAAGGGATGGTTTCATAACTTGATTAATAATTCCCAAACTTTTATTATAACTAGTAATTTTTTCAGGGATATCCTTTTCATCCCAGATAGAGAGACAATATCCAAGATGTTTAAATTGATTAGATCTCTCTAAAATTTTATTCTGGAGACAGATTTTACTTTGTATGGGGTCCTTCCCATGAAATGCCATAATTTTAGTTTTGTTAATTGATATTTGCATATTAAATTTGGCACCTATTTCTTGTAAATTATAAATTGATTGTTGCAAATCATTTTCGCAAAGTGCCAGAAGAGCTAAATCGTCTGAAAAAAAAGAATAGCATCGAGTTTGAGGTTCCTATTGATGGGTATATATCCCCGTTGTGTTTTCCTCCATTCGTTTATTAATTTATTCATATATATAAAATGAAAAACACCGGTGAAAGTCCATATCCCTGTCTTACTCCAGTGTTGATATTTTCCCAAGAAGATAATTTGCCATCTTGTTTAACAGAGATTTCATTATCTTTATAGATTAATAGTGAGTGGAGAACATATTTTAATCGACTCACCTCATACATTTTCAAACTTCTTTGATACCGACGGTTTCAGACAATATCATGTCCTCCTTCAGTCATGGTTTCCACTGATGAAATTCCATGATTGTTGGTTTCTTTAGTGACATCACCTCTTGTGCTGCTATCTTTCGTTGGGATTATAAACTTTGTAATTAAATTTTTTTTCACCGGAATATCGAAATTCATAGATCGATATTTATTCTTCTGAATGAATATCATTTCCCAAATTGTCAATTCCAACGGTTTATCCAATTGTTTCAAAAGTTTTGCTTCTTTTTCAATTTTATGATGTTCTAGTAAACTATGTGCAGCTATTGCTGATTTTAAATATTAAAAAAAACTTTATAGATGTTGAAGATATTAGTAATATATTGTTGTGGAACGTTTTATCATCAGCTAAAATTTGTAGTAATATATATCTGTCTATATTACTTCAAATTTTAGCTGATGATAACGTTCCACAACAATATATTACTAAAAACTTAGCAATTGTTAAATTATAACTTCCTAAAATTAAATATTAATTGTTTAAATAATTAGAAAACTAAATTATACAATACTCACAGTCACCATGAGAGCGAGAGGACCTGCATAAATGAGCAGGCAGAACAATCCTATCATTACCCATGTGAATATACCACGAATAACCCAGTTCCGCCATCTGAAAAATACATACAATTAAGGCTACTAAAGAAAAACATACAAATTCTAATAACAATGGCATAAATCAGTCTCAATCTTGATTTCTGAACTTGGCCAAAGAGGAAAATAATGCCAGACAGTGCCACTGAGAGCGTGAAGAAGTAAACTATAAGAGTTACCATGTTTGTGAGAGACTCAAAACAGAATAAACATATGTGCTGTACAGTGAATGAAATAAAGAAGATTTTGTGCAAACTGATGTGAAGTTAAATTAGAGAAATTCTACCTGCTCCAACACCACAACAATTAGTGAAAATATTCTTTTCTTTTACAAATATTTTGTTATAACAGGGTAATACTGTTGGTTAAGAAAATATATATTTAATCTTCTTCTTCTTTGGCTTTCCCCCACTTATAGGTTTGCCGTCTTCAGTTTCCATTTATCTCTATCATTCCAATCTCCCTCTTCCAAATTCCTATCATTCATTATAGTTCTGACGTAGGTTTTCTTTTTCCATCTTGGTCTGCCACGTTTATTTCTTCCAGGGGGTGACCACTGGTATATATTTTTTGGCCATCTTTCATTTTCCATTCTTTGTACATGGCCATACTATTTAAGCGTTTGATTTTCAATCCTCTTAACAACATATGTGGTGACATTCATTTCTCTCCAAAGGAATTCATTTCTTATTTTATCCTGTCTTGTTTTTTGGAAGCTTCTTCTAAAATAATCAAATTCAACAGTTCTAATTTTATTCTTTTGTAATTCTGTCAAAGACCAAGTTTCACTTCCATATGACAAAATATTATGTATTATGCTCTTATAAATTTTCATCTTATTTTCCTTTGTAATATTTCTGTTCCAAATTATTCCATGTAATGTCTTAGTTGCATTTTTTGCCATTGCAATTTTAGTCTGTACATCTCTCTCACAGGTACCTAAACTTGTAATTTACATTTTCTTATTTTCCCTGTTTCGAGTATGAGGTCATCCACACCCTTTCCCAAACACATATATTCCGTTTTCTGTAAATTTATATTGTCACCATTTTTTATATTCTTTCATCATATATTTTATATCATCTTCATCCCCTGCAAAAATTATTTGATCATCTGCAAAGAACAATGAATGCAGTACTTTTCCTCCAATAGGAATACCCATTTCAGAACATTTTTTATACCATAAGTTAAGAGCCTGGTCTAAATAAATGTTAAAAAGAATTGGCGACAAACTGCATCCCTGCTTAAGGACTTTATTCACTGTGAATTCCTCTGTTAAATTATTCTGTATTTTTACTTTAGCTTTTGAATTACTATAGATCCCCCTAACAATATTAATCCATTTATCACAGATATTCATATTCCTCATTGCCATCCATAATAATTGTCGAGGTACACTATCATATGCCATCTCTAAATCAATAAAGGTCATATGTAGTTCTTTATTTTTTGCTAGGATTTTCTCTTGTAATTGTCTAATACAGAAAATATTATCAATACACGATCTTCCACTCCAGAATCCACATTGTTCTTCTCTTCAGTTATCTTTTATCTCCTTAAGTTTAAAATTTGTAAGATATTTAATACCAAACTAAAATTATGAGAGATATAAAAGCAAGCAGATACATATTACATTCCTAAGATTATTACTGAAAGCTAACTGTAAAATTGCTGAATTTAGACATCTGCCTGCTCTGGGCAGACAGAGGGAGAGGGAAAGCACAGTACTGTTAGGATGTCTATTTAAAGGACCAAGAAGTATGACTCTGGGTCCTGTTGGTACTGGAGAGCCAGCATGGGGTGAGTCTGTACAATTCTTATTAATGTCTAGAGTATTTGGAATAGAATCAAAATGCTATCATTAGAGTAATAATAATTTAATGTCCTTAACACATTATAGATTAGAAACTAAGGGAATATTGAGATAATATTAAAATTAAAGTTTAGATCGAAATAGGCATGGTCTCTACTACAAATCTCTCTCCCTCCCTTTTAGCGTGCAATTAGTCACAATGTACGAATAATAATTCAATTTAGTTAGAATTAGATTTAGTTCATATATCTTTGTATTAATTTATTTTTAGAAGGCAAAACATATAATTTAAGTTAAATTATTTTTAGTCTGTTTTTCATCTTACCTCAATATTAATGTTGACTTGTTCTTGAACATGTTTCGATTATATCATAATCATTATCAGCATCTTGCCCAGACTGATTGGATTTATGTTGTATACCCTAGATGTTGATGTCAGCTCCTGTGGTTGGCCAAAGAACCTCCAAACAAGGTCACATTCCGTCGGTATTTCAAAATTCATAACTCTGTTTTTGTTCTTCTGAATATAGATTTTTTCCCAAATAGTCAGCTCTTTTGTATTTTCTAACTGTTTTAACAATTTAGCATCCGAATTTATATTATGTTTTTTTAACCAGGAATATATCAAATTGAATGTACACATAAGAAATATTAAAAATGGGGAAATAGAAAAAAAAAAATCTAAAGTTGCTGCTCATGTTTGGTCTGAAAAACATTATATAAATTCGTATTTATTGTTTTATATTGTTTCAAATAAAGTTCAGTTCATATTTAATTTTAGGAAGTTATATTTTGAGGTTATTTTAATTATATTATTTTTGGTCTGGACATCTTACCTCAATATTAATGTTGATTTGTTCTTGGACATGTTTCAAAACAATTCTCTGTTTTATCTTCAGCTTTCCCAGACTGAACAAATCAACATTAATATTGAGGTAAGATGTCCAGACCAAAAATAATATAATTAAAGTTCAGTTCACTTAACATGCTGTGATTTGTTTCGTATAATGTATATTAAAACTACCTTTTGGATATATTTTTGTATATACATTGTGCGTAGTATACATAAAGGGCAGTGTTTTTACTTCCTGCCGTGAGGGAACAATATAAAACAATAAATACATACTTACTGCCATTTTATTACTAAATTGGTCTCATGGCCTGCTGTAGCCGCGAGGAGGTTTGTGGCCAAGTGTGCAATGGCAACCAAAACGTTTTAAGCTCTATACATCGATTTCTGCAAACTGGATTATAATTTATGTTAATAACAAGTGAATCAAATTATTTTGAATAAATAAATAAATTATATTTTAATTAAACATACTGGCGGCCAAATTTTAATAGGCAACTCAGCAAAAATGTATTCAGTTATTCACAATTTTATAAAAAATAATTGATTTTGTTCATCCGTTCGATGAACGTAGTAATCTTGCAGCCGGATCTTGGACTAACTGTAATATTACAAATTACCTACCTCATGTGGGAAGTAAAACCACTGCCCTTTATGTGTACTATGTACAATGTATATACAAAAATATATCTAAAAGGTAGTGTTAATGTTCGTTATACAAAACAAATAGCTGTACTTTAAATGAACTGAACTTTATTTGAAACAATATAAAACAATAAATTTGTATTTAATTTTAGGAAGTGATATTTTGAGGTTATTTTAATTATATTATTTTTAGTCTGATCATCTTACCTCAATATTAATATGGATTTGTTCTTGGACATGTTTCAAAACAATCCAGACAAGCTGACGATAAAACAGAATTGTTTTGAAACATGTTCAAGAACAAATCAACAGTAATATTGAGGTAAGATGATCAGACTAAAAATAATATAATCAATAAATTTGTACTTGCTGTCATTTTAGCCCTGATTGGTATCATTGCCTGCTGCAGTCTCAACTAAATTATTTTTGGCATTTACTGTATAAACATTGACCAGAGTGTTAACAGTAGTCAGTTGTTTATAATGAATGCAAACATTTCCAAGAAAGATATTATTTTACTACTACTTATTATTTTGAAAACACTATCATGCAAAAAATAATGTACAACACATGTTTATGAAGTGTTTTACAGAATCTTGGAAATTAAAAACGAAGTGATAGCATGGTTTTTAATCATATCCTCGTTTCTGTAAAAACCACTCAACCTTGCATTGTATTATACTATTAAAAGTTACACCTATGTTTATTTAGCCTTTTTTCATCATCAATAATAAAAATGTACTTAATTGTTTTTAAATAAATTAAAATGGAACAGGATTGATTATTAGATATAACGAGACATGACAATCTTTACACAATGTCAATATATTATAAACAAGCTATCAAGTGCCTAAAATAATTCAAGGTTAACAGCACTAAAAAAATGCTATATATTAGTTACCTTTTAACAAAGTGAAGGTCAATTGCTTGTGGAAGTGGTATATGGATTATAAATATTCATTATAAACCACAAAGGTTACAATCATAATACACTTAACATTTACATTAAAACAGAATACAACACAAATTAAGACAGTTGTATAGGACAAAATAAAGCACAACCTTTCAATTTATTTCACACTTTTTTAAGATTGTGTGTACTGAAAAAAGGTTCACCAGTGGGTAAAATATTTTACAAAAAAAAAAAGGCACCATATGGGAGATCTATATCCAGAAGAACAACAAAATAGGATTATGAATTAAATATACAGGGTGATTACAAATGATTGGAGCGATTTCATGATTTTATGGTAGCTGTAGTATTCGACATATTTTCACGAACTTTTACAGATACATAGAGCAACTTCCCAGGTTTTTTTTGAGATGTTACAGGTGCTCCATATGCTCCCCCTTGGTGATTCTGCAGATATCAAGTCTGTAATCAAGTTCGTCCCATACTCGACGTAACATGTCCCTATTAATTTGTTCAAAGGCATTGATTATGCGAGCTCGCAGTTCTGGTAAGTCTACTGGTAAAGGAGGCACAAACACTGAATCTTTCACATACCCCCAAACAAAAAAATCGCACGGCGTCAAATCGGGGGAGCGTGGAGGCCATGACAACAATTTCTGATCATTCTCTCCACTGCGACCGATCCATCGGTTTGGCAATCTCATGTTTAAAAATTCACGAACATCGTGATGGAAGTGTGGTGGAGCACCATCCTGCTGGTAGATGAAGGTCTCACTGTCGGTCGTCAGCTGCGGCATGAGCCAATTTTCCAGCATGTCCAGGTACACGTGTCCTGTAACGTTCTGCTCGCAGAAGAAAAAAGGGCCATAAACTTTGAACTGAGAAACCGCACAGAACACACTAACTTTTGGGGAGTCGCGAATGTGCTGCACAATAACGCGGGGATTTTCTGTGCCCCAGATTCGCACATTGTGTTTGTTCACTTTGCCATTCACAAGAATGTTGCTTCGTCACTGAAGACAAGTTTCTCACAAAACCATCCTCATCCATAAACTGCTGCATTTGTGTACAAAATTCAAACCGACTCACTTTGTCAATGGGCGTAAGGGCTTGTAGAAATTGCAAGTGGTAAGGTTTATGCTTCAATCTTTTCCGCAAGATCTTCCAAACGGTCGGTTGTGGAATGTTCAGCTCTCTGCTCGCTTTTCGTGTTGATTTCTGTGGGCTACGTGTGAAACTCATCCGCACACTCTCAACCTTTTCTTCACTCACTGAAGGACGACCCGTGTTGATTTCCTTTTACAGAGGCATCCTGTAGCTTTAAATTGCGCATACCATCGCCGAATGGAGTTGGCACTCGGTGCATCTTTCTCGAACTTCGTTCTGAAGTGTCGTTGCACAGTTATCACAGATTGAGTTGAATGAAATTCAAGCACAGCATATGCTTTCTCCTCGCCTGTCGCCATCTTTGATAACTGCTGCGCTCTCTCGGTTTAAAGCTGAAACACGGCTGCGAGAGAAAACAAAAAAAAACCTTATGAGTTTTTATACATAACTTTAAAGTTCTGTGAAGATATGTCAAATAAGATCGCTACAATAAAATCATGAAATCGCTCCAATCATTTGTAATCACCGTGTATGTAGGAAATAACACTATGAGGTTTTTTAATTATTCCATCCATAGTAATTCTGCCCGAGGACAGGTCCTTCACTGCAATCATAGCATTTTCATGCTATGCTTTCAAGCTTTACTAGGGAATTGTAGGTGTGGTAGCTTGCTTACTTACTTACTCACTGGCACTATCGAACCCGTAGGTTAATGGCCGCGTGGACATAAGCTCTCAATACATTCCTATCCTGAGCTAATGCTTTCCAATCATTCCCTGTATAATCTACTTCCCGATTCCGATTGAGGGTCTTTCCACTTTTCAGCGGTTGCCCTTTTACCAGCCGGCTGCTGGCCCTTCACATCCACATGTGTCAATCACAGAGGTAGATGATCAACAGCCAGTGTAGGGGTGACATGTGGTTAACATGTCGAGTCCCCCAGCCGTTATAGCTGGTTCCTCAACCTGGAGCCGCTACTTATTGTAGCTACCCAATTGCCTCACGATGCTGGGTGGGCACCGGTCCCATACTGGCCGAAATACCATGAGAAAATTTCTTCCCCCATGGAGACTCGAACCAGCGCAAGTCCCGTAACTCTGCGCCAAGGCTTCCTACCTTAACTGCTTGGCTACAGTGCGGGACATCTACTTCCCTCAAATCAAAGTTAATGTTGTTCTCCCACCTCATTCTTGGTCTACCAACTGAGCGTTTTCCCTCTGGCTTTCCTACAAGAAGGTGTGGTAGCTTCCCATTGCTTTCCATACCGGTGAAGGATGATGATGATGGCCATATGATTTCGGGGACTGTTCGGGCCTTAAAGTTTTCCTGACATTTGTCTTACAGGTGAGGAAAAACCCTGAGAAAAACCTCACCCAGAAAAACTGCCCCAACTGGGAATCGAACCCGGGCCTGCTGCATGACAAGGCAGCATACTCCCTCGAGACCACAGCAGTGGACCAAATAGATGTAAACACAAAATTATTAAAACAGTCAGAAAACAAAAATAAACTCACCATATGGAGAAAAATCTACATACAGAAGAACAAGGAAATAACTAGAATTTTGAAATTCTCAGAGAAAGGAACCTCATTAGCAAGTTCATTGGACCACAGGCAGAGGGATCAGGAAGTCAAGAATCAGGGCCAACAACTTGAGAAAAATTAGTCTGTAATCGCTGATGATGAGGCTCAGAAGCCTTGAAACATATGTTCAACAAAAACAACCATAAGAGATAAGAATAAACAGACCAAATATCTTAAATATTAAACAAACCTCTTAATGTTACTTCCTATTGTATTTTAAAATAAATTCTTTTGTATTTTCTAACTGTTAGAAAATACAAAATAGGTACCATTTGGGAGATATACATTCAGAAGAACAAAAAAATATGATTATGAACATTGAAAATGCTGGGAAAAATAATTAATTTGTAAGTTCTTTGGTCAACCAAAAGATGGAGTGGGAGTCGACATTCAGGGTCAATAACATAAAATTCAACAGTCTGAACAAGCTGATGAAAACAACAATATATGACAAGGGCCTGCAAGTAATCTTAGGTGGGGTCTGGATACTGTTGAAAAATTTTATCGAGGTCCTATTTTTTATTTTCATTTTCACTTACAAAACTATGTGAAATACGATAGGCATATGTGTATTAAAAAATCAATGGGAGAAATTACATTTACAGTCTTGAGCCCGTTTTTTAAAGTTAGGTTCACGCGGGAAATTCTCGTATAAGACTTGAAAGCATAATAATAGTCACTTCGATTGGTTGCTGGCCAAAGGTAGGCAAGACCAGTGATGGGGCTGCCATCTTATAGCCTCTGGTCAGGCTTTTCTGGAGAAGAAAAGAAAATAAAGGAAAGAAGAAATGGAAGAAAGGAAAGACTCCCTAGCCCTCGGATGCCCTAATAGCGTCGGGGTCGAAAAAAAGAAGAGTTAAACAAGAGAGGTTAGATAGTAAAGTTAAAAGAGTGCAAAACACAAGTAAGTGGAAGAAATGTTTTGCTCAGCTTGAGCACCTTGTGGTCACCATCCACATATCCCCTAGATGAGGACCCCTGAAGGAAAAAATGAGTTCAAAACGGATCCCCAAAGCTGTTTACAATTATATACCAAGAGGACAAAGATCACTGGGCCATCCTATGAAACGCTGGAGGGAACATTTTCTATAGGATCGTAACAGGCCTTGGCCTAATACTTGGAAGGAAGAAGAAGAAAAAGAAGGTTCACGTGGGGAGTTGCTTATGCGAAGAGTGTCTTCAAGGTGTGTTTAAATGAACATGATTGCTCCATTTAAAAGAGGCTTCAGATGTTGCCAAATTCAGAGATTGATTTATACAATATCCCAGGAATGTCGAAAGATAACCTGGGGCATTTGAAAAAAAAAATACAATATCTTATTTCATTAAATAAAATTACTATGTTGCAATCATGTGTACAGAGCTTTTATGTGGATCGACATAACATAATATGCTGTGCCGGCCAATTAGCTTCTCCCTTCTGCCCACCGCTCTCCAGCGCACTCTCTTGCACTGCACATCTTAGCACCAACAATGTGTAACAAAATTATTCTCATCATTGATATATGAGATCAGATGAAACCATATTCATCTTATTTATTAAGAAGAACTCCAAATGTTACTTCCTAATGTAATTTATTAACAGTTTCTACACTCACTCTAATATCTATCCATCAATCCGTAGTAATTCTGCCTGAAGGCAAGTCCTTCACTGCAATCATAGCATTTTCATGCGACACAATGTTCTTATATTTAAATTAATATTGGGAAGTAAACATTATGAGGTTATATCATTAATAGTGAGTGGAGAACATATTTTAATTGACTATGTTTAATGATTGTAGCAAACTATACATAGGAAAAACAAAAAGGAATTTACAAACACACACTAAAGAACATTTTAGAAATATTAAAAATTGTGAAATTGAAAAATCAGCAATTGCTGCACATAGTTTACTAGAACATCATAAAATTGAAAAAGAAGCAAAACTTTTGAAACAATTGGATAAACCGTTGGAATTGACAATTTGGTAAATGATATTCATTCAGAAGAATAAATATCGACCTATGAATTTCGATATTCCGGTGGGTGAAAATTTAATTACAAAGTTTATAATCCCAATGAAAGATGGCAGCACAAGAGGTGATGTCACTAAAGAAATCAACAATCACGGTATTTCATCAGTGGATGCCATGACTGAAGAAGGACATGATATTGTCTGAAACCGTCGGTATCAAAGAAGTTTGAAAATGTATGAGTTGAGTCGATTAAAATATGTTCTCCACTCACTAACAATGTTCTTATGTTCAAAAATAAAAATACTGTAACTATTACATTTAAAAAAGTATATTAAAGATATAAATGAACTTGTAAAAATGTGAATTTTCAATATTTTGGCAAATTTTAGGCCCTATGCACAACTGAAAGATATCAACTGATCTAAACCAAATTAAAACACAATGTTTTTAGGCTCTATTTGAAGACGTTACAAACTATTACATTACCAAAACATCTAATTAAAAATTTTTTAAAATAATCACAAAAAAGAAGTTTTTTTTCATATTTTGTCAAACTTTAGAGCCTTTGGGCGACCGGAAGATGTCAACAGAATTTGATAATTTTTTTGTCAATAAAATTTGCAACTTTTCTGCGCTAATACAACTTCGAAATAAAAAAATTAGTTTTTTCGGCCCACCCTAATGTATGCACTCTTACAAACTTACCTTGCTGACAATCCTTTCAGTGCAGAATCTAGAACTTCAGGAGTTTTATCTGTGCCTTGTGGAATGGCTTTGGACATGTCCTCAATATATTTTTCCTCAGGTGATTTGTCATCTTCAGAATCAAAATCTTCCTTCTAAAACAAATGAGAAGTTCCACATATTGATATCAATCCATGTCAAATTTGTCACATTAACAATTTTATTATGTAACTAAACTACACAATGCAATGGAAGATGTCATGTGCAGGCACAGATACAGAATAGTAGAGAAGGAAATTAAAATAAAACTGATGAAGCAAAATACTTATTAAAGGCTGTCCGCTCTTAGAGTGATCCTCATCAAAACAAAACCATGTGACCTGCTCGCTTTTCATTGGTTATGGACACCGACATACGATGTAGAAGCAGTAAGAATGTGAAAAAGTAGTTCCCTTCATTAAATTAAAAATAAGTCCTCTGAATATACTTGAAAATAATAATATTTTATTATATAATAATAAATTTTGACCTGATCCAGAGGTTCATCGGTCCACCAACAGAGGGAAGAAGAAGAGTTTCTTCCGATCGACATAATATCAGTCGCCAAGATTGTACTGAAGATGAGATCGTTATGGTCTCGAAATCGCGATCTACTTAGAAGATTTATATAAGGATAGGTAAGAAACATTTAATTTCACCATAAATTAAACCTCATACTGATTAATTCCTGTAAAAGTTAAACAGATTCATTTGTTGAAGTGCTTTTTACCGTGATAAGATGTATTCTGATAGATTACAAAGAAAACTTAAAATTAATCAATTAATTAACACTTACTTCAAATCTAAAGTACATGATTCATATCTAACACATTAAGAACATATTACTTTGTAGTGAGTTGTTCCTGTCCTTATATCAAAACGCTCATTCAACATCCATGAACAACCCGTGAAAGTTTGTCCCACTCTGCACTTTATCGAGATATCTGCTTGATTCTAAAGTAAGGTCAGCTTTTGAAATGTCATTTCTATCTCGATATTAGGAAACTATATACGAGTACATTAGAAGTAAATGAAAATATTTATCATAAAAGGAAAAAAAAATGATGTTATAATATTCATATACAGTAAAACTTGTTTAATCCGGAACGTGAATAATGCGGAAATCTGTCCAATGTGAACAAATTTATTGGTCCCGTCGAAATAATAGTAATTTTACATGTATTTATTTTGTATAAAACGGAATCTGTCCAATGCGGAAATTGAAGAATATTTCTACACAAGTCATGAAAAAATGTTTATAATACGGAAAGACAGAGAAAAATAAATTAGTTTCCACTTGATTGAATTGCTGTTAGGCGAAATAACAATAAGGGATGATTCCCACCCCCGGGTGAAGTAGAGTTTCTATCTGTATCTGAAATTTTCTTTCGGCCTCACTGCACACCCGTTCTGCGAAATACATGTTCGTTTAACAAAAATTTGATGTGTGACTGTCTTACAAATAACCAGTGTACAGTAAAATCTTAAATTAGTTTAAGATCTGAAACCGAATCTTTCACAGGTAGCATTATGAATTTACGGAATAAAGATGGCTAAATCGTATGTATCATTGTCATTAAACGAAAAAGTGAAAGTGGTTGAAGATAAAGAAAAACAAACTCTAAGTACGCGAAATAATGACTAAATTAAATTGTGGAAAAACCCAAGTTTGTGAGATTTTAAAACAAAGAAAAAAATAACAAATGAATGGATGCAAGGAAATTATCAAATGAAGTGCAAAAAAATGAATAAATAAATAATAATAATAATAATAATAATAATAATAGTAATAATAATAATAATAATAATAATAATAATAATAATGAAGAAATCAACGAGGTGTGTTTTACAAGTCCACGGTCAAAAAAATCTCCACATTTCCGGACCGATGCTCCAAAGTCAAGCTCTAGCTGTTGCTATATCCCTAGGGAATAACGATTTCAAGGCATCTTCAGGTTGATTGTGGACAGTTTAAAAAGACGACACAATGTAGCGTGGAATGAATTGCGGGGAATCAAAGGATGTGGATGAAAATATAGTTAGTGAGTGGAAACCGAAACTGCATACTTTAATTTCAGGATACGCGCCTAAGAGACTTTTTAACGCTGACAAAACCAAACTGTTTTTTTTTTGCGCATTATCGTCGAAGTCGCTCGTACATAATATACCTCACTTTCCAACGGCAGCGGAACTACAATTAATCCAAGGTACATAAAAAGACATATACGGTGATATATAATCTAAGATTCGTTAATATTTTTGTTTTTTATAATGCGGCGGAATGCTGTCTAATGTGGAAAAAAATGGTATCATGCAATTCCGCTTTGAACAAGTTTGACTGTATTACACTGGTCTACAGTGATTTTGCTATTGAAGAAAAACAAGTGTGTCTAACCTAATTCGAGTGTGCTGAATACAGAAATGAAGTCCGTTTTTATCTAGCACGTCACAATTTTATTATAACTGCAATTTAAATTTTACAATTTTTATTTGTATTTAGATACATTTCCTTAATTGAATTATTGGTTAATTCCTTAATTTCATTATTGCTTCACTAGATAAATGGGATCATATATGTTGAAACCATGGCCTCCTTGATAATAAAATCATAAATATTTTGTTTGGATGGAATAGGAGAGAATGTTGTGTGATGTTTTCGCCTCTTCTCCCACTGAAGGATACCAATATTCTTCATGTACCTCTCTCAGGAATTGTGGGAACCTTCTGCCTCTTATCCCATTTAAGGATATTATTCCTGTTGCTCTCTCAGGAATTGGGGAGCATGTTGTGGGATGTTTTCCCCTCTTCTACCAATGAATATTATTCATATAGCTCTCTCGGGAAGCATGTTGTGGGATATTTTCGTGTTTTTTTCCCCACTAGAGGGTCTGATATTTTTAGGTTGATCTCTCGGGAGTCGGGGAGCATTTTTTGGGAATGTTTTCGCCTCTTCTTCCATTGGAGGGTCCCGATATTTTACAATTGCTCGGTCGGGAGTTGGGGAGAACTGTGAGATGTTTTAGCCTTTTCTCCCATTAGAAGATCCCGATTTTCTTCAAGTTACTCTCTCGGGAGTCGGGGAGCAAAATGTTTCATGTCATCTCTTTGTAGAAAAACCTACAAATCTATGCTCTTCTGGTGTGTAATTATGAACTGCTTTGGGGATTCTATTAAAACTCCTCCTTTCAAAATGGGGTTTCCATTTTTTTATATTGTTGGATATAATCAAGAATTGGCTTTGTTTTGATTATTTAAAAATATCACAGTTCCATTTATACTCCATTTACGATACTTTGATATTACATTTCTGAATAAGATTTCATATTACCGGTAAGTTATTCTGCTCTTCTTTAGTGTCAATGTTGATACGTATTTATTAAGCTTAGTTAAATACCCTAAAACAGCATTTTAAAACATTTTCAGTTAAAAAATAAACAATTTCTTACTCATTTTTGTTAACATCTATTTTTTCTTACATCAAATTATGATGCACAGTAAAATAATTATTAAATATATTACTAAACATATAATAAAAATAGCCAAGTCTCGTAGACTGCGATGGGCAGGACATGTTTGTTTTTTGATTTTATAAAAATAGTATTAAGATTTGTTAATATATTTACCTAATGTCTCATATATAAGCGATCGATTAATTCATTAGAGTTTATTACTTTCTTTGTATTTATATATATATATATTTTTTTCTTTTCTTTTTATGTGTAGTAGATTTGAGCTGTTATTCCTTTGATTTACATTCTTCCCTTAGTTTAATTTTAATTGTTTATTAGGTATTATTTTCATTATTGTTCAGTTTCAGCACATAATGAATTATTTAGTATGTACTATTATTGTAATTTTTTGTATTTAAATGTAACATATGTTTGTCCTGGTGAGTGGAAGAGAAGACCACATGGCCTTAACTCCACCAGGCTAAATAAATCTATTCTATTCTATGTTGCACGTATGGGGAATGAAAGACTTGCATGGAAGCTTCTTGTAGGAAAGCCAGAGGGAAAACGCCCAGTTGGTAGACCAAGAATGAGGTGAGAGAATAACATTAACTATGATTTGAGGGAGTAGATTATACAGGGAATGATTGGAAAGGATTAGCTCAGGATAGGGATGTATGGAGAGCTTATGTCCGCGCGGCCATGAACCTACGGGTTCGATAGTGCCAGTGAGTAAGTAAGTAATTACTAAACATAATGTCGTAGAGTTGATTTTTATCATCATCATCATCATCACAGTACATCCATGAATTTAGGCTATTTGTTGACCTGTTTCGGCCTCAAGAGAAACACCATCCAGAAGTCTTTTGAGTGGACGTCCTGGTCTTCTTCTTCCTGCAGGTTGATATCTTAAGGAGGGTGATGGGTGAAATTTTCGGTCAAATTTAGCATTTGTTGTATTTTTTTTTGCATTAAAAAATACTACGTACCTTAAAGTATAAGTTGGCGAAGTTTCAATGTCCTATGGCGCTTGTAAGTCTCCCTAATGACTATAGGAGGGCATGTATGCTACATTCTAATTTAACTCCATGCAAACTTTCAAATTGGCTTTTCTACACTTTTATTTTCATTGCATTTCAATACATTCAAATCAAAATAGCATTGACAAATTTAATGACAGAAGCACGAAATTTTAACTGCATGTCCCACACACTATGGTTAATAATTCTATGCATGGATTTTGAAACAACATTGATAGTTTTTGAAATAAAATATGTGTAGTAATTAAAAAAACAACAATTTTCATATGCAGAGAATGTGTATATATTTTTTTCTTCCTTTATTATAATGATGTAGAAAATTTAATGCTTAGTATTATTCTAAATAAGTCAGTGGTCGTTTAGAAAAAAGTAAAAAAAAAAAATATGCAATTTTTTAAATGGATTTTCTTCAATAACTCAAAAACTTTTCGCCTAGAAGGATGAAACTTTAATATAATATTACCTATTATGGCATGAATATGTGTACAAAAAATCAAGTATGTAGATTAAAAAATGTAGAAAATAGAAATTTCACCAATCACCCCCCTTAACATCTGTTTGGGTATCCTATGATCTTCCATTCGATGAACATGTTGCATCCATCTTGACTTATAATCAGACATTTTGTTTTCTAAAGGTTCCATGTGTAATTCTTCAAAGATGTCTTCATTTTTTTTTTTGCGATCTAGTAGAGTTGATTTAAAAATGTAATATTTTCCAATATTTAATTACCAGTCAGCTAGTTAATCATGCTTATTTTCTATTTTATGTTTTGATTTGTTGGAAAATATTTTAGTTAATCCCTCGTTCATAAAGAGAAAAAAATCTTAAATTCTTTTTGAGTGCAGAGATCATGAAACATCTAAATCCATCAAATCTTTCAAACACATTTCACCCATAATTGCTAAAAAAAATTCTCAGGCGTAGAGATACAGCAGCACAAGACTGTTCATTAGATTACAATTTTGTATTTTCCAACTTGAAATAAAAAAATATAAAACCAATAAAAGAACGGTCTCAGCAGCAAATAGATAACTTAGACATCAATGGACTCTAGGGTCATAGATTCAAAACCTGGTCAAGGTTTGCAAATTATTTTATTATTTTTATTATCAGTTAAACTTTACCTCTTATGGAACTTACAAACACTCCTTGACCTTGGTTAAAATAGAAATCAACAATATCACTAAACAGGATATAACTAAGGTCCACCTTTTACATTAATACAAACATAATATATTTAAATGAATGTTTTTTGTTTCTTTGTTCGTACTTTATGCGCGGCCATACCGTTGATCCGATTGTCATGGGGCTTTTTGCAAAATGTTCAGGAGATTCCAGGGATAAACATAGGCTATAAGAGAGTTGTGATACTCTACTCCTACACCCTTAAAAATCGCCCTTTGTAAAGGAAAACGTGAAAAAAGTAGATCTTTGGACGCTTAAATTGCTTACGCTACCTAAACCATAACAAATACACAAAATTAATGTGCACAGAATTTAGTATATCAAAAAGGTCTACAAAAAAAGTCCGCGACAGCATATGTTTATCTTTTACGGATAACTCACAATAACCATTTTTGTCTTTCATTGATGCCAAAAAGATCGAAACAAGTACGTAGATACCTGTGCAAGCATAGCAACACATGGCGGGTATTCTTTTACGGATAACTCACAATAACGAATTTTGTCTTTTAGCTCATTTATGCCAACAAGATCGAGATAAGTAGATTCCCGGGCAACACCGGGTAATCAGCACGGGGAATCTTAAAATAATTACGATATACATTTATAATTATTTTTTTTTCACTACATAACAATGAACTACACGGTCTTTATAGGAAGCCAGATATAATAAGAACAGTTAAGTCCCGTAGACTGCGATGGCAGGACATGTTGCGCGTATGGGGAATGAAAGACGTGCATGGAAACTTCTTGTAGGAAAGCCAGAAGGAAAACGCCCAGTTGGTAGACCAAGAATGAGGTGGGAGAACAACATTAACTATGATTTGAGGGAAGTAGATTATACAGGGAATGATTGGAAAGCATTAGCTCAGGATAGGGATATATGGAGAGCTTATGTCCGTGCGGCCATGAACCTACGGGTTCGATAGTGCCAGTGAGTAAGTAAGTAAGTAAGTAATTATTTTTCATTTTGCTTATTCAACTAATCATAAGAAGTACATTAATGTTTGTCTTTCAGCTCATTTATGCCAAGAAAAACGATATAAGTAGATACCCGGGCAATGCCGGGTAAACAGCACGGGGTATCTAAAAAAATACGATATATTTTTTTAGTACACTTATTTAAGTAAACATAAAACACGTTAATTTTCGCATTTCAGCTCATTTATGTCAAGAAATCGGGATAAGTAGATCCCAGGCAACGCCGGGTAATCAGCACGGAGTAACTAAAAACTATTTATAATTATGATGATCTTGAAGAAGATTTTCGGGCTGTAGGCCATGGTCGTGAGGCTTGGAGTTCCCCGAAGTTTCGCCAGAGACTGCGTCTGACGAAACGTCGGGGAACTCCAAGCCTCACGACCACGGCCTACAGCCTGGCGAAACGTCGGGGAACTCCAAGCCTCACGACCATGGCCTACAGCCCGAAAATCTTCTTCAAGATCATCATAGCAATTCCGGCCGTGAAAGTCTACGTGAATACAAATTTTTATAATCATTTTTTCCTTTCACTTTATCCAACTAAACATAAAAGCACATTAATTTTCATTTATTTAGGCGTAGCAGTGCACGCCGGGTATTAGCAACTTTCATATAGATATAAAGGAATCTGCAATTACTGATCTTGATAGTCTTACAATTATGCATCTTAATTTGTGGTCACGGGGTCGATCCCAAGAATTTTTCCTGATGTGGAAAATTCAAAGAAACAGTTTCCTTTGAAGAGGAAAGCTAAGTCTTCACCAGTTTCTCATAGTTTTGAAGCACATTAAGACATTTTTGTATACATAAAGCTTCTTCCTCTTCTTTGATAGTTAGCTTGTATACTTTTCCAGGCTGAGTTTTTGATAAGGATCTTCAACTTTCAAATTCATTAATATTTCTCTCTATTATTTAATCTTCACTTGGTGAATTCTGAAGGAATATAGCGATTGTGCATTGAAAAGATTTTAAAAAATGGTATATCTCCTTAGAATAGATATTGAAAATTACAAAATTATATGTATATACTAGAAGTCCCGGACACGCGCTGCTGTGGCTAAGGTATACGTTAAAACATTAAATTAAGTTGCTGTCTTTCAGCCAGATTACTTAAAACTAATACTTACACACGAAATTAGTAATATTGAAAATAAAATAAACACTGAACACACTTAAATTATGAAATAATCAATATTTGTAATTAAATTGAAATTCGCGGTTGCAACAAAAAGCACAGCCATCTGGATCTCTCTTTGTTAAATAATAAACAAATTACCGTACCAAATTACCTTACAACCGCCATCTGTTAGAATCGTAATGAACTCACACCGCCATCTGTTAGAATCGTATGGAACTCACAGATAATTATAACTCTTTGTTAAATAATAAACAAATAATTTGCAATAAAAATAATGCGACTATAAATTTAATTATAAACTACCCTATGTCTCAAGTTGGATCAAACTGCACACAGTGTGCAAAATTTTATTAAAATCGGTTCAGTAGTTTAGGATTCCATCGCGGACAAACAACGTGACAAAAAATTTTTATATATTAAGATATAAAAAAAAATGCTAACTTATGAACAAAGTTATACAAAATAAAATAAATAAATATCCTGAACTCGTGTCCAAGTCAGGGTCGGGTCGAGGGATGAGATGAATCCCCTTACATAGAGATCAATGAATAACAAGGGTGCCGACCGACCACGTCTGACGCACCATCACAGAGGCAGATGAACGAAATGAAATGGATGGGATGAGTATGGAGAAACGGTGGAATGAAATTGTGGCAGGGGAAAACGGGGGAAAAAAAACAAGAAAAACCTGTCCAAGCTCCGTTTCGTCCACCACGAAACCCGCATGGAGTGACCGAGACTCGATCTCGGGACCCCAGCGGCGAAAGGCGAGCATCTAACCTCTTGCGCCACGGAGCCGCCTTTAAGATATGCATCCATCCATCCATAGTAGTTCTGCCCTAAGGCAGGTCCTTCACTGCAATCATAGCATGTTCATGCTATGCTTGCAGCTTTACTAGGGAATTATAGGTGTGGTAGCTTCCCGTTGCTTTCCACACCGGCGAAGGATGATGATTATGGTCATATGATTTCGGGGACCGTTTGGGCCTTAAAGTTTTCATGACATTTGTCTTACAGGTGAGGAAAAACCCCGATAAAAACCTTACCCAGAAAAACTGCCCCGACCGTGGATCGAGCCCGGGCCCGCTGTGTGATAAGGCAGCACGCTACCTCGAGACCACAGCGGTGGACTAAGATATACAAATAGGCTAAAATCACTGAAAAAATCTTCATTTTAGAACCAAGAACTTAAGTTAGAGCAACAAACAGTCAATCAGGATGAGATATGATGGAATTGAACATAGTTCATTGAACTATGTTTTAAGTCATGCACATTCAGAATGCTTAATCATTACATTCTGTTCTTCAAGCATTTAATTCAGTGCAAAGGTCACCTGATAAATATAAAGAATTTATATTCCTTCTTGTACACTCTATCATACAGTTTATAATAATATCCCCATGTGATTCTTGCTATGTTTGTATAGATCAAGAAGTTCAGATGCAAAGTGTTATGTAATTTCTTATAATTATCATAAGTAATGCCACGAGTGATTCCAAATTATCGATAAATTCACGACTCACGAAGTGAGGAGTGAATTTATCTAGAGAATTTGCAAACCAAGAGTGACATTTGTTAGGACTATTTAACGAATAAAATTAAGCTGTTTACTCACAAATCATTATTTAACTATAGTTATTTCAAAACATTTATATATTTTATGTAAACGGCGATGTTTGAAAAAAATTAGAAACGATAGGTACGCTTCATCTGCTTCTTTTGTTTATCACTGCAACCAGATCATACTATTTTTGCCAAAGGAACGCAATATTATAAGAATGCTCTCTAGTGGAGAAAAAATGAAACACATCAAACTGTATATTAATTAATTTCTGATGTATGATGTAAATATGACAATTATATTTTTCTGGATTATTACCTGGGAAAAAAAATACATTTAAGAAAGTGCAAACAGTGGTTTCTTTTTTTGGTGGTATAATAAATTGCTACAAATGTTTTTATATTAACTCCTGCAAGCGCTATGTGTTGACATCTATGCACTATATATACAATCTGGTAGCTGTATTTGTTATGGGTTCAGTCACTGCAAAATAATGGTCAGACCTGTTCAGAATATTAAAAAGGAGGAGCTTTCTTTAATATGGTAAATATAACACTGATAAATATTTCGTGAAACACGACTGTGATTGGTTGTAAAACAGAAATCATTGAAACGTGATTGGTCATTGACTTCCATTTGGGGCATGAGTTAAATAGTCATCATCATCCTTCATGGATTAGGTCTTGCCTGTTCCGATCTCACATCTGTTCAGCCCAGCGCTTTCTTGGTCTTCCTACCGATCTTCGTCCTCTAGGATTATACATCAGTGCCATCTTTGGTATTCTATCCTCTGTCATTCTTTGCAGAAGTTCTATCCAATTCACAAGAAATTGTGAAATTCACAATTGGTTAAGCAAGGAAATGCACTCTCCTATACTATTCAATTTATTCACCGCTGTGGTCTCGAGGTATCGTGCTGCCTTGTCACGCAGCGGGCCCGGGTTCGATCCCCGGTCGGGACAGTTTTTCTTCATTTAATAGAGGCTTTCCACGTGGCATTGTACGTACTGCTGACTTGTAACTAATGAACGATGCTCACAGACACGTCGTCTCCATGTAATTACAGTGTTTTGTTTACATTTATGTCTCTGTAAGAGCCAAAAGTTGACCTGCCTTTATATCGATTTCCACCCCTAGGACAGCGTTTTCTTAGATTTTACGTATTATTTACATATATAATAAATACAAAATGAGGAGACCTGTATGAAATTATGTCCAAGATAATTTTATATGTAATCTATGACACACATACGGTATTCGCATAAATATTTCAGGTTGTTTTACTACTAAAAGTTAGTGGCTTCATACCAATTTCCTCCACTGTATTATGCATTGCAGAGACTTTTGATGTCCCAACTCCTTTCATAAAACGTTAAGCTGAAAATACGAGTATATAAAACTATTATTCTACCAGTTATATTAGATGGGTGCGAAACATGGACTCTTACTTTAAGGAAGGAAATGAAATTACGAGTTTTTGAGAATAACGTTCTTAGAAAAATTTTTGGACCAAAGAGAGATGAACAGACAGATGAATGGAGAACACTGCATGAACTACATGGTCTTTATAGGAAGCCAGATATAATAAGAACAGTTAAGTCTCGTAGACTGCGATGAGCAGGACATGTTGCGCGTATGGGGAATAAAAGACGTGCATGGAAGCTTCTTGTAGGAAAGCCAGAGGGAAAACGCCCAGTTGGTAGACCAAGAATTAGGTGGGAGAATAACATGAACTATGATTTGAGGGAAGTAGATTATACAGGGAATGATTGGAAAGCATTGGCTCAGGATAGGGATGTATGGAGAGATTATGTCCGCGCGACCTTGAACCTACGGGTTCTATAGTGCCAGTGAGTAAGTAAGTAAGTAAGTAAGTAAGTAAGTAAAAAAAAACTGGCTGTGAACTGTTCAAATATGAGAAAATACATATTTTAATGATATATCGGTATTATTAAAAAAACTGTACATGAAATTGGATAGGTATCATGTATTCAAACACCTCACATTAGAGTGCATTATACTTTACAATCAATGTGTGTGCACGTGTGTGTGTTGTCTTTGGCAGTTTTTCAACAATCTGTAAATGTATACAAAATGAAGCCTCACTTTTCCGTGAGTCTAAATATAAAGAAATACTTAAAATAGATACCTGAACTCTTTAAACAAAATTAAATAACAAAAGTGTTTTTATTATTGATTTCGTACATCTCAATGATGGATAAATCATATTTGAAGAGAAAAATTATACGCTCAGACCGGGACTTGAACCCGGGACCCTTGGTTCTCTAGACCAAGTGCTCTACCAACTGAGCTACCTGAGCAAGTACCGATCTAAACGCAAATCTCTCTCTATATACATTGTAATTCCCATCCACCAAATGCTGTGAAGCCATGCTTCTATCTTGCAAATGGCGGCTCCTTTTTTATTAAGAAGACATATTTGGGAATTATACATTACAGCCAGTACGGCTTTTTCCAAGTTTTTATTATTGATTTCGTACATCTCAATGATGGATAAATCATATTTGAAGAGAAAAATTATACGCTCAGACCGGGACTTGAACCCGGGACCCTTGGTTCTCTAGACCAAGTGCTCTACCAACTGAGCTACCTGAGCAAGTACCGATCTAAACGCAAATCTCTCTCTATATACATTGGGAATTACAATGTATATAGAGAGAGATTTGCGTTTAGATCGGTACTTGCTCAGGTAGCTCAGTTGGTAGAGCACTTGGTCTAGAGAACCAAGGGTCCCGGGTTCAAGTCCCGGTCTGAGCGTATAATTTTTCTCTTCAAATATGATTTATCCATCATTGAGATGTACGAAATCAATAATAAAAACTTGGAAAAAGCCGTACTGGCTGTAATGTATAATTCCCAAATATGTCTTCTTAATAAAAAAGGAGCCGCCATTTGCAAGATAGAAGCATGGCTTCACAGCATTTGGTGGATGGGAATTACAATGTATATAGAGAGAGATTTGCGTTTAGATCGGTACTTGCTCAGGTAGCTCAGTTGGTAGAGCACTTGGTCTAGAGAACCAAGGGTCCCGGGTTCAAGTCCCGGTCTGAGCGTATAATTTTTCTCTTCAAATATGATTTATCCATCATTGAGATGTACGAAATCAATAATAAAAACTTGGAAAAAGCCGTACTGGCTGTAATGTATAATTCCCAAATATGTCTTCTTAATAAAAAAGGAGCCGCCATTTGCAAGATAGAAGCATGGCTTCACAGCATTTGGTGGATGGGAATTACAATGTATATAGAGAGAGATTTGCGTTTAGATCGGTACTTACTCAGGTAGCTCAGTTGGTAGAGCACTTGGTCTAGAGAACCAAGGGTCCCGGGTTCAAGTCCCGGTCTGAGCGTATAATTTTTCTCTTCAAATATGATTTATCCATCATTGAGATGTACGAAATCAATAATAAAAACTTGGAAAAAGCCGTACTGGCTGTAATGTATAATTCCCAAATATGTCTTCTTAATAAAAAAGGAGCCGCCATTTGCAAGATAGAAGCATGGCTTCACAGCATTTGGTGGATGGGAATTACAATGTATATAGAGAGAGATTTGCGTTTAGATCGGTACTTGCTCAGGTAGCTCAGTTGGTAGAGCACTTGGTCTAGAGAACCAAGGGTCCCGGGTTCAAGTCCCGTATTATCAATTTTTTAAAAATTGGACTGGTTGTATATTGTAACGTCCCGCGCCGTAGCCGAGTGGTTAAGGTAGGAAGCCTTGGCGCAGAGCTACGGGACTTGCGCTGGTTCGAGTCTCCATGGGGGAAGAAATTTTCTCATGGTATTTCGGCCAGTATGGGACCGGTGCCCACCCAGCATCGTGATGCATTTGGGTAGTTACAATAAGTAGCGGCTCCAGGTTGAGAAAACCAGCTATAACGGCTGGGGGACTGGACATGCTGACCACATGTCACCCCTACACTGGCTGATTATCATCTACTTCTGTGATTGACACGTGGGTGTGAGGCCAGCAGCCGGCTGGTAGGCTAAGGGCCTTGTAGGCCTGTCGCGCCAGGAGAGAGTATATTGTAACTCAAAGAATGACATGTTTAATCTCACCCATGGTATATTCAAATCTCATCCTCTCAAAGACTGTCTGGTTTAAATCTAACTAATATCCATCCATAGTAATTCTGCCCGAAGGCAGGTCCTTCACTGCAGTCATAGCATTTTCATGCTATGCTTGAAGGTTTACTAGGAAACTGTAGGTGTGGTAGCTTCCCATTACTTTCCACACCGGTGAAGGATGATAACGATGATGGCCATATGATTTCGGGGACCGTTTTGGCCTTAACGTTTTCCTGACATTTGTCTTACAGGTGAGGAAAAACCCCGATAAAACCTCACCGAGAAAAACTGCCCCGACCGGGGATCGAACCCGGGTCTGCCGCGTGACAAGGCAGCACGCTACCTCGAGACCACAGCGGTGGACTGTAATAGGATTTTAAATCAATACAGAGAAAACAAAAGTAATGGTTTTTCAGTAATGCCACTAGTGATTTCCAATTTATCTAGAGAATTTGGAAATCAAGAGTGGCATTTGTTAGGATTGTTTAACGAATAAAATTAAGCTGTTTACTCACAGATCATTATTTAACTATAGTTATTTTAAAATATGTATATATTTAATGTAAACGGCGATGTTTGAAAACAAATCAGAAATGTGAGGTTATGTATATTCACTGCAACTTGATCATATTGTTTTATTTTAGGAAGTAATATTTTGTGGTTCTTTTAATTAAATTATTTGGAATCTGTTCATCTTACCTCAATATTAATGTTGATTTGTTCTTGAACATGTTTCGATTATATCATAATCATCATCAGCATCTTGCTGATCGAAACATGTTCAAGAACAAATCAACATTAATACTGAGGTAAGATAACTCCAAATAATTTAATTTATCATATTAGTTATTGCCAAATGGGATCGCAATATTGTATGAATGCACCCTAGTGGAGAAAAAATGAAACACATCGAACTGTATATTATAATCAACATTATAGGTTAGTCTGAGCATATAATTTTCCTCTTCAAATATAATTTATCCTTCAGTGAGAAGTGTTAAATTAATAATAAAAACATCGAATAAACTTATGTCTGAATATGATACTATACTTGACTGCCTACCAGCAATTTTTAAAGATTCAACATTTTGTAGTCACAGATTTGTACTCTATTTATAATGTATTTACAAAATGTATTTTATCAATATCGAAAATTAATTGTCTGTATCACTTTGTCCTTGAGGCAATCCTCTGAGGAAAGTTGTATATAATAAAATATAAGCTACTTAATAAATATATCAATTGAAAGGATAACGAGTCAATGGCCTTGTACTGAATTCAAGGAACCAATGTTTAAATATTGTGTTTAAAAATCCTTTAATGGGTGAAAACAAGAGCTTTGAATGTATTTTTTATTAATCTATTTATCTTGTTTTTTTTATGTTCACTGGATCTGTAATATCTAGGATAAGAATTGCCCTATCTGATCTAATAAATGTGACAATCTATATAGACTATGCTATTGACTTAACAACTGTTCATCCTTGACTTGTATTAACCTGTTTCTATTAAATGCTACTGCAATGATACAAATAAATAATAATCACAATGTTAGGCTATCAATTGAGAGTCATTATGCCCATTTTATTTATTTCTGTGCTGACAATTCTGTCAGATTCATCAAGTTGCATTTTACACGCTTTATATTAGCTTGACCTGTATCTGTCTATGTAACGCAATCTTTGAACACGATTTTCACACACTTAAAAACATTGCATCGACTTGAAACTTTGTATACTTGTAAAGGATCAATGACAATACAATAATTTAATATTTTTTTCTAAGATCCTGCCCAGGATCATCAGGATATCAAAAAAATAAAGACCGGTATAATAGGTTGCGGATTTATCGACGTTTTAATCCATCGTTGTAAGAAATTAATATTATATCCTCTGGTAGCTCAGTTGATAGAGCGGTGGACTGTAGTGGTATATAATTTCGGTAATCCATAGGTCACTGGTTCAAATCCGGCCCGCAGGATTTTTTTAGAAGAGTATTACTTTTAGCTCATACTAAATAGTATCGAATTTAAAGATATTTACATTTTTATTTTATTCTGTAAAATATTAATGACAATTTTGTAAACTTACCACATTGTAATTTATCCAAAAAAATATGAAAACGATACGATTTATTGTAGCTATTTATCTATATTAAAATATTAAAAAATATTATAATAATGTTAGATAATAATTTTAAAAATAATTAGGCCTATATTCGTGAGTAGACACTAAAAATATCGTAAGCAATTAAATTTTCATGGGATTCCGGTTTATGACAATCAATTAAACTAAAAATATAAAAAAATAAATAATAGTTTTAAAAAACTAAAACAACACGCTTTATTACAAAACCGAACTAAAAAATGAAAAATAATTTTATTTCCAATACGCTTGGGATAAAATTAAAGTGGCCAACAAAAAAAAAAAAAATCTCCAATACATCTAGAATAAAACTTGGAGTTATCTACAAAAAATAATTTTACCATGAAAAGCGTGGGGTGCTTTTTATGGTTTTTACATTTTCTTCTTACAGACTTTACTTTCACCAACATCTGTTTATTATCAAATATATTAATTGATAAAGAGCACCCCACGCTTTTGAGGTAAAATTATTTTTTTTTGTAGATAACTAGTTTTATTCTAGATGTGTTGGAGATGATATTTTTGTTGACCACTTTAATTTTATCCCAAGCCTGTTGGAAATTAAAGTCATTTTTCATTTTTTAGTTCGGTTATGTAATAAAGCGTGTGGTTTTAGTTTTTTTAACTATTATTTATTTAATGATGAAAACTTTGTACAGTAAAAACTCCTTATTCGCGGTTCCCTTATTCGAATGTTAAAAAATTGCGACACAGTTCCTGTATTCGCGGCTAAAAATTTATTTATTCGCGGATCCAGTCGGTATATTAGAATGTCTAGTATAACGCATCGGCAACTTTTTTTACTGCAGGCACGTGCCACGGCGGCTTTTACAAGGTGTGCTTCAAACCAAATGGACAAATTAATATAAAAGTAAAACAAACCTTTTTGTCACTAAGCCTAAAGTTCGTTGTTAAAAGCCACCGCCGCAGTATTTCACGTGCCGCTATGTCCATTGATAATTGCCACGATCGGTGTTTTATTGTTTTAACTTGTCATTCTTTGCAATAATTTTGATTGAATAAAACGTGTCTTTGTCCCGCGCCTTAGCCGAGTGGTTAAGGTAGGAAGCCTTGGCGCAGAGCTACGGGACTTGCGCTGGTTCGGGTCTCCATGCGGGAAGATATTTTCTCATGGTATTTCGGCCAGTATGGGACCGGTGCCCATCCAGCATCATGAGACATTTGGGTAGCTACAATAAGTAGCAGCTCCAGGTTGAGAAAATCAGCAATAACGGCTGGGGGACTCGACATGCTGACCACATGTCACCCCTACACGGACTGATCATCTACCTCTGTGATTGCACATGTGGATGTCAGGCCAGCAGCCGGTTGGTAGGCTAAGCGTCCTCTAGGCCTGTCGCGCCACGAGTTAAAACGTGTATTTTCTGCTTTGTTGCCAATTTATAATGTCGAATAAAATGATAGAAAATTAGTTCCGCAGCGGAAAAATGTAGTGTTGCTGCTTAAAGTAAAAATAAAAATGGTTGATCGTTTACTAGTTGGCTAATCGTTTGCGTCTATATCACGCTGTTTTAATGTTAATGAATCAAGAAATTCGAAGACAAAATAAGGAATTCTATCGCAGAATTCACAGCTGAATTGAAAGACCTTTTAAAAGAGGCAAAACAAGGAAAAGGGGGCACGCCGTAGCGTAGTGGTTGGTTAAGGCACTGCGCTACAAGCCGGAAGGTCGAGGGTTCAAGTCCCGGTGGGGTCAGGATTTTTAAACTGACCCAAACCTTCTGGCGGCACTATGGCCCTGGGGTCGACTCAGCCTCTAACGGAAATGAGTACCGGACGCTTGTTCTGGGGGTAAAGGCGGCCGTCACGTAGAGCTGACAACCCGGCTGACATAGTGTGCCGATTGTCTATAAAAAGTGGGAGCCTTAACCTCCTACTACCTCAAGGGTCTCCTGAGGCCTGTTGTGAGATCACTTTACTTTAAAACAAGGAAAAAAAAATAAGTTTTTTAAGCCCTTGCCTAAGCCTGATAGTAATAATTAATAAAAATTGTTCAAAATTTTTCATTAACTGATTTTATTTTGATAATTTTTATTTCATTTTGGTATCTTGGAACGTATCCTCTATAAACCCATACAAATTACTATTCCATATTCGCGGCATATTTACGGAACATATCCTCCGGGAATAAGGAGCTTTTGCTGTATTGATAACATACTAGAATATTGGATTCTGCTAAAAGCAATTAACTTAAAAGCTAACAAAAATAACTCATCTTAACCTTGAAATGTTTAGTAACTTCATCAATAGGTATGTTTGCAAGCTGAATAATTTCATTGGGTGGAATATTTTAAATATATGGTCACACGTAGAAATACATTATATAATGGATATGGAAAGCTAATGACAAATGAGGGAAAATTTGAGGAAGTGGCTGAATTCAAATACCTAGGAACAATAATCACAAATAGGAATGAGATGAACAAAGAAATTAAACATAAGCTCAATTCTGGAAATGCGTGCTATTATGCATTACAAAGACTTTTGATGTCCCAACTCCTTTCAAAAAACGTTAAACTGATTTCCCCCCCCCCAAATGCCCCAGGTTTGTCTTTCGACATTCCTGGTTTCTCTCCTGGCATGGCGTACTTGTAACCCACTTCTGAGGCGGGGTTACGTTGCCGCAAATCTGCTGATTGTGGGTTTTCGTTATGGTTAAATAGCTCCAGCCAACTTGCATCGATTCCATCCAATAACTATTTGCATGGTGGCATGTGTCTACTCTCTAACAAGGAGCATAATAAAACTTCAAGATTTTGAATGTTAGAAATAGCTAATGGAAAAAGGGCACATGCCACATTCTTTCTCTTTTATCTCAGGTGGTTACAGTCAACGTTCCTGATAGGTTGGTAGAAATGAAACTAACCAATCAGAATGTGGTTCCACTGCCCTCTGGATGTATAATATTATAGATCCAGAGGGCAATGGTAGTTCACAAATTGCCTATAACATTTGTTGGATGCAGAACCCGTTCTTCACCGTATACAAAACTACCAGAACAACTGGAAAGCCCATCTTCAACGAATGCCGTCTCATAGAATTCCAAAAGCCATACTTCGCTACTGCCCCCAAGGCAAAAGATCACTGGGACGTCCAAAAAAGCGCTGGATGGAAAATTCCTCTTTGAGACCATAACAGGCCACATGGCCTAATACTTGCACGGATGATGATAATTACACTGCTAAAAACAATTAGAGGAACACTTGTAATAAATTGAATAAGTAATTGTTTTTTAAAGCTGTGATGCTGAAAGTTGGACAATATGTAAATCGAATTATTAATTTTATCATTGGATACAAATTTTAAAGATCCATGGCCTAAATACAGAGAAATTACTTCAAATAACAATTATAGAGACATTTTTTTATTTTGGAAGGCACTGGCCACTTCTAATATTGGTAAGCTTCCTGATGTTGCTATAGTGACGAATGTTGATTATTGCCTTGTTTATTGAAGTCTCTGACAAAATGAGGCATTTAAATGAGTTTCAAGTGTATCATGCGCTACATCTTTTACTACAAGGTCAATCCCTGCGACAAGTGGCTAGAGAGCTTGGGGTTTATCCTTCCGTGGTGTCCAGGTTACGCAACAGGCACAGAGAGACAGGTCAGTATTGTAGAAGACGTGGCCAGGACCGTAAATTTAAAACAAGCCCCCAGGATGACAGATACGTTGTTCTTTCTGCTCTTCGACAGCGTACAAAAACTGCAAAAGACCTGCAGAATGACCTTCATATGGCTTCCGGAATCCGGGTTTCAGACCAAACCATAAGGAACAGATTAAGGAAAGAGAATATTCGTCCAAAAAGGCCCGTTAAAAACCACGCTTAACAAATGGGCATAAGGCAGCAAGACGTACGTATGCTGAAAACCATGGTGATTGGAACCTGAACCAGTGGGAGTCTGTGCTCTTCTCGGACGAATCCAGGTATCGTCTTACATGTTGTGATGGTCGATTGAGGGTGTGGGGACGGCCAGGAGAAAGATTTTCTGCAGAGGCTGTACAGGAAATTGATAGATTCGGAGGAGGTTCCATAATGGTGTGGACCGGAGTTATGTACAGCAGTCGTACGGACCTTGTATTTGTTCCCCAGCGACTGAATGCTGTCCGGTATATCGAGCACGTTCTGGAAGAGCATGTAGTACCTGCTGCCATTGGAGTAGGCCCTGGATTTCTGTTTATGCAGGATAATGCCAGGGCACATTCTGCGACTGTCACCAGGGATTTCCTTAGGATGAATGAAATTGAGGTAATGGAGTAGCCAGCGGTCAGCCCAGACCTCAACCCTATTGAACACTTGTGGGATCTTCTAGACAGGAAGGTCAGAAACCGACATCAAGCTCCACAAACTCTAAAGCAACTTGGAGATGCTCTGAAGGAGGAATGGGAGAATATGCCGCAAGAGGAAATCCAGAATCTTATTGGGAGCATGCCACGAAGGTGCCAAAGTGTCATCGAATGTCGTGGAGGCCATACACGATACTAACTCTATATAACGAGTGTTTAACTTTGAAAAATAAGCACAAGATTCAATTGCTTACATAGCGGAATTATTTGAAAAGTTAATTGTCAGCGTTATTCATTTGTTTTTACTGACATGAGCAATAAATAAATAAATAAATAACCACAAATAATGTAGTTTATTAATTTCATGTTTGTACCTTTATCCAATGAAAAAATATTTGCAGATTTCATAGTGTTCCTCTAATTGTTTTGAGCAGTGTATATTACGATTATCTTCTATGAAAAGGGTTGATTATTTTCTTATTACAGTTATAATATTTAAAAAGATGTCAGAACATTATGATTACTGGAATTTTCTACTAATTTTAACAATTTATGCTTATAGTAAAATTAAAAGCTCTTTTAATTAATGATAATGAACACAAATCAATTTGCTCCCTTGTAATCAATTAACATAGGCTAGTTTGTGAAATAATTAAAACTGAACCTAAAAGAGAATAAGCCATAAAATCCTCGAAGAGCAGAATAAAAAAAATCTGTCACACAGGAACTGCATAAACAAAACAAATTTCTCAGCAACTTGAATTTATGGTCCCATTTTTCTGGTTTAAAGAAAATATGCTTTCAAGTCTTATACGAGAGTTTCCCTCAAACGCTGGAGGGAAAAATTTTCTATAGGATCGTAACAGGCCTTGGCCTAATACTTGGAAGAAAGAAGAAGAAGAAGAAGAAGATATTAATTTTTATTATTCATTTCATACATCTCAATGATGGATGATATGAATAATAAGAACATCGAAAGAAGCCGTCTGGCTTTATAATAAAAATTCCCAAATAAATTTCTTGACACCCGGCTGACATCAAGTGCCGATTGTCCAGAAAAAGTGGGAGCCTTAACCTCCTATTACCCGAAGGGCCTCCCGAGGCCTGTAGTTGGATTACTTTACTTTACTAATAAAGAAGCCGCCATTTGCAAAGATAGGAACAAAAGGTTTCATAGCATTTGGTGCACGGGAATTTACAGCGTATATAAGAGAAGAATTTGCGTTTTGATTATAACTCGCCCCAGTAGCTCAGTCGGTAGAGCATTGACCCGGAAAGCCAAAGGTCCTGGGTTCCAGTCTCAGTCTGAGCGTATAATATATTTATTTTGTTAAACTGGAGAAATTCAATTTCTGATTATATTATTTTTGGTCTGGACATCTTACCTCAATATTAATGTTGATTTGTTCTTGGACATGTTTCAAAACAATTCTGTTTTATCGTCAGCTGTTTTGAAACATGTCCAAGAACAAATCAACATTAATATTGAGGTAAGATGTCCAGACCAAAAATAATATAATTAAAATAACCTCAAAATATAACTTCCTAAAATTAAATATCAATTTCTGATGCCTGCTTATTTTAAAGTGAGAGACTGCAGAGAAAACAAATTATCAATTTCAGGTATACACCCACTTTTCTAATGGTTTAATTTAGTTGATTTTTGGAGAATACTTTCACTTGAACTTTTATAGGAAAAACATCACTATGTTAAGTAGATAGTATGGCATTCAAAATTTCTTCAAAATCTAAAAACCTAAGGTGAAATACTGACAAAAATTTGATTGGTATGGATTGACACAATTATGTTTAATTTATTTTCTTCAACTTTATATCCAATACTTTCTTCAATAATCAGAAAAAAAAAACACAATTGTATTGTATTTGATTAAATAAAAGTAAAACTGTTTTATTTAATTAAATGGATTATTTTATTTAATTAAATGGATTATGGATTTTCATCAAGTAAACACCAATTTAATTAATTACAATTGTATTGAATTTTTCTCTATTTTTGAACACTAGAATGAATAAAATAAATTGATACAGAAGATAAAGTAGGTGTAAATTAGCCACATTCATACATCCTGGTCAATACTTAACTCTTCTTGTTATACCTGGTTTCCTATGAAGTCATGTAGCTCATGAAGTCAGGAAGGTGTAAATTAGCCAAATTCCTCTACTACCTCCTGGCGCGACAGGCCTAGAGGACCCTTAGCCTACCAGCCGGCTGCTGGCCTCACATCCACATGTGTCAATCACAGAGGTAGATGATCATCAGCCAGTGTTGGGGTGACATGTGGTCAGCATGTCGAGTCCCCCAGCCGTTATAGCTGGTTTCCTCAACCTGGAGCCGCTACTTATTGTAGCTATCCAAATGCCTCACGATGCTGGGTGGGCACCGGTCCCATACTGGCCGAAATACCATGAGAAAATTTCTTCCCCCATGGAGACTCGAACCAGCGCAAGTCCCGTAGCTCTGCGCCAAGGCTTCCTGCCTTAACCACTCGGCTACGGCGCGGGACTCCTCTACTACCAGTACTTGTAAATGTCCCTCCTATGAAGGGACAATTAAAATCTCATGATAAAAATTCAAAGAATTTTTATGAGCAATTATATTAGGAAGACAGGAAACAAAGATCAGCAATGTGTCATTACTAGGGAGCGGATTTTTATGTTCTAAAAATTAAGATTGTAACATAGTATAGTGATAAAATGTATGTAGTAAATCTTCATATCCAACCAACTGATTTTTTTATAATATAACTTTCGAACAAAAAATATTTCTCAATATTTCGTGTGGCATCTAGCAATATTACATTTATATAAACATCTTACCTTTAAATTAAAAAGTGTACCGGAGCTCAATGGTAGGCAAGAGATCTCAGGGTTATGAACTCTTTATAAGCAAAAGAACAACGTATAAATGTACACTCAATTTTAACGAATCCAAGAACTCTTTATTTTCGGAGAAATACACTTTTGTTAATACAGTTACAAGTTTTATCTAAGAGTGGAGTCGATGAAATACTTAGAGGTCCACGTGCTCGAGTCAATATTTTTAAAGTCCAAATGCTTAACGGACTATAACTTTAAATTTAACTATTTCTCGGACGAATCTAATATTAACACTGAATCGGAGATCGCGGTCTGCAGGTCTACGATGTTCCAACACTGAACACAGAGTCACTGAGAGTGATAGAGCATGAGAGTATTTTGATATAAGTTCTCGCTTATAAAGGCGGTGGCTCCTCCCACTTTTCTCGAATCCACTCCTTACAATTGAATATATATTTATGTTTTATAATATTATTTACTAGTATGTATAACATTTCTAAGAACTGGGTAAATTGGTTCTTTGATATTTAATAGAAAAATGTTTATCAGTTTCTTTGTAAACTGTCAATGTTAAGAGATTATCTTTTCTAGAGGTGAATGAATGTCTTTTGTTGTCTGTACTAGGCAGGTAGTAATTCTTTATCATCATTTCTTGGAATTCCTTAGTAGCGTTAATTGGTTTCTAAGAATTGGTCAATAGATTTTTAATATTTTTAATAGCTAACTAATGTTATCTTTTCTTATTAGTTGTATAGACTGCTAATTGGAATTCTTTTGACAATACCCTTTTTGTGTTCCTATATTATTTGTAAGTTGTGTAGTAGGTAGAGTTCTGACAATACCTCTTTATTTGTCATTTGTATAGCAGGTAGCGTTTTACAGTATTTTATTCTAGACAAATGTAGGTGGAATTTTTACCTGGGTATTTTTACTTTTCCACATACATATTTTATAGCGATATTAGTAATATATTCTATTTTCATTTTTTATAGATTTATTTAATTTTAATAACAATTTAATATATTTCGGAACATTTTAGTTTCAGCTCCATGCATATTAGAGTTGTATCTTAGTTTATATGTCTCCTTACATATTAATCGCTACAAATGCCTACTTGTATATTGAAAGTAAATAGTTTTAGTATTTCTTTAAATATACAAGTCTCTCCTTTTGAGAAACTTATTTTCTTGGTTAATTTACCTCTACAAATGTCTCTTGCATGAAAGAATAACAGAATACAATAAGTAGCTTAATACTAAACTTATAATTACTTAATACTAATTTTATACATTTTGGTTACAACAATACATTTTCTCTTACACACTCAATTTCATACAACATTCTTAATTACAATACAGTATATTGTACTACCGATGGACCATTTGTTTACAATTCTTTATATGGCCGCATCATTTCCAGGTGGTACACGCACATGGTTTTAGTTACATTAGCAGCGTGAATTTACTGTACTGATTTAATTTTGAAATTGGGTATTTTGATAGCTATGATCCGAGTTTTCATTACGTGGCCGATATATTTGTGCCCGAGTATTTAGGCTGTTTCTGAATTCCGGTGCTTGAGGACTTTGGTTCGAGTCATGTTGCAACTGGATTTGTCTACCAGCTGATAATGTATTTGGTTGTGGGTGCCGTGGACGATTGTACGACGAATTATGAAAATAATTCTCGTACCATCGTCGAGTATTTTCTCTGTCTACGTTTATCTGTCTATCATGATGGGCGAATGGGGCTTGTCTGCGATTTTCCCGTCTATCATATATTTGGCGCGTTTGAATTTCATTTCGCCTATTTACCCTCAACATGTTTATCTGGCGGTCATTTTTGTGTCTTTCGTGTCCCCTAAAGTTTTGCCTACCTCTGTTTGTATAAAAATTTGTATCACGTGGGTATCTATTTTGCGAAGTCTGTGCCTCTCGCTCTCCTTTTGAAAATATTCTGTCTTGGGTGGTGTAAGTACGGTTATAGCCTTGATTTATGTAAACTTTGTGGTTTTACCATAGGTAGGGGTTGCAACTCATGATTATTTCCGGTCTCTAGCATTTGTAAGATGTCTAGCATTTTGTCATAAGTATTTATGTTGGCTACGAGAAGGCTTGGGCGGATTGCTTGTGGATAGTGATTTATAATCATGCGTATAAATTCACTATCGGCTAGAGGTGGTGTTATGAGGCGTGCACGTTTTGCCAGAGAGAGAAAATACTCTGAGTAGGTTTTCCCACTGGTCTTGCTGTACGTACCACTGCAAATTTCCTGCCGTATTTTGTGTTGTTGATCGGTTCCGAAAAATTTATTTCTGAATATACTACGAAACGTGTCGTAGGAAGTACTATCAGATAATGTGATCTCAAACCAATCTCTGCTTTCTTTTTCTAAGCAATTTTTGACCACATATATGTAATGTTCCAGCGGAATTCCTTTTATTTTCAAATAATTATCCAATTCGTTGAGGAATTGGATAGTATTAGTCCCGTTATTGGCATTAAATTTCGGCAGTGGTAAATCTAACAATCCTTGATACATGGGCGTGTTATATACCCTGTTATTAGTGCCTAAAGTATGTATTGGAGTAGCTGAAGTAATGTCCGAAAATTGGTTATTTATTATTTCAGCTTCTCCTGAAATATTGCTTTGGTTGTCTGTGCAAGAACGATTCAATTGTTCTCTTGCTAGTACCGCGGTGTGGTTCACGTTAGCGGGGGAATGTAATTCATTGATTTTCTCTTTCATCTCATTTATTGTTTTAGAGAACTCTTCTTGGGTTGAGGTCAATTTCTTAGCGCGTTCTTCGCTCTGTTTGTTTATGTCGGCAATTTTACTGTTTTGGTCAGAAATCGCGTCTTGGAACGCTTTTTTCATTTGATCATTTTGTTCTTCGCGCTCTTTACTCTCGGCAGTGATAACCAATTGAATCGTCTCTTGCACAACTTTAATGTCATCAATTTCACTATTAGTTTTATATAATTCGTTTGCAACGGAATTTATTTTTCCAGATAAATCAGAGGAAATATTATTCATGGATGAGTTTATTTCAGCTTTTAGCTTTTCGTTACTCTCTTGAATTTTAGTTGTGAGGGCATTAGTTAATTGAACTTTTATTTGTTGGTTATTTTCTATGATTGTTTGGTGTATTTTACTTATTTCTTCTCTACACTCAAATTTAGAGTCCCGAACTTCGGTTGTTAGATTAGCCAGATTAGTTGTTAGAGTGCTGATTTTCTCATTACTCTCTTGTTTAGAATCCCGAATTTCGGTTTTTATATTAGCTATGTCAGTTGTTAAGTTTATGTTTAGCTAAGTTATGGCTTGAAAAATCTTATTTAAATCCATATCAGATGTATTACTAGGATTTGTGAATATTGGATTAGCGTTACTGATGGTAGGTTCTGAATTTTCAACTGTGTTATTTGCCATGTTAGTTTCTTTATTTAGAAAATCTATTTCATTTTGTTGGGAGGTATTTTCATGATTGTTAAACATGTTAGTATTGATTTTATTTACTTTTGTCTTATTTGAACTGCGGAGAAGCATAGATTTAAATTATTTAGAGTTTGTTTTAGATCTAGTTAACTCTGATTTATCTGGGCATTTAAAGTTAAACACAATCAAATATTACAATTAATGATATGAACCCTGTAGAGAGAAATATAGACAAAAATATACACACTTAAATTTTTTTGTACTGGCCTGTTGATGTGGTGCTGGACAATAGTTACCACGTGTAGGTGTTGCTGCTGGTTTTCTTGCCCGCTGGATTTCTGGTTCGCTGATGTGCTGGCCCACTCTTTCATCTACGTGATGTGTTGTCGTGATTCCTTGACGATTGTTTCTTTGCACACGGCGATCAATTTAATTGTATACATGTAGCGGTGACGAGGAAATTTTCACTACGATATGTTAATGTCTAGAGCAGTTTCGTTGGATATATGTAGCGATTCTCGAATATTTCGTTGTTGTATGCTGACAAATAGAGTTCACTGATGTCCACGTGGTTAATTTCACAAATTTTCACGTTTGCAGTTCAATTTTTAGTTTAAATTTCTCCGAATTCGTACAGCAAATACTTTGGAAGTCGTTATTGTTTATTTAAATCAGAGTTTATTTGGGTTCGTGATTATACGTTGATGCTAATAGAACTTTTAATCGAGGCTAAGACACGTTGACGCTATTATGTTAAATTCTTCCACTCGCTTGGGGAACATGTGCCTAAACCAGGTTGGGTGTCATTATGTGATTCATACATGGGTGTTTGACACGGTGGGCGCCATTATGTGTCGATGAAGTATTTCGAAGACTACGCGTGCTTGTATCAGATAATTTCTAAGAGTCCGAATGCTTGGGCGCCATTTATGTACCGGAGCTCAATGGTAGGCAAGAGATCTCAGGGTTATGAACTCTTTATAAGCAAAAGAACAACGTATAAATGTACACTCAATTTTAACGAATCCAAGAACTCTTTATTTTCGGAGAAATACACTTTTGTTAATACAGTTACAAGTTTTATCTAAGAGTGGAGTCGATGAAATACTTAGAGGTCCACGTGCTCGAGTCAATATTTTTAAAGTCCAAATGCTTAACGGACTATAACTTTAAATTTAACTATTTCTCGGACGAATCTAATATTAACACTGAATCGGAGATCGCGGTCTGCAGGTCTACGAGGTTCCAACACTGAACACAGAGTCACTGAGAGTGATAGAGCGTGAGAGTATTTTGATATAAGTTCTCGCTTATAAAGGCGGTGGCTCCTCCCACTTTTCTCGAATCCACTCCTTACAACTGAATATATATTTATGTTTTATAATATTATTTACTAGTATGTATAACATTTCTAAGAACTGGGTAAATTGGTTCTTTGATATTTAATAGAAATGTTTATCAGTTTCTTTGTAAACTGTCAATGTTAAGAGATTATCTTTTCTAGAGGTGAATGAATGTATTTTGTTGTCTGTACTAGGCAGGTAGTAATTCTTTATCATCATTTGTTGGAATTCCTTAGTAGCGTTAATTGGTTTCTAAGAATTGGTCAATAGATTTTTAATATTTTTAATAGCTAACTAATGTTATCTTTTCTTTTAGTTGTATAGACTGCTAATTGGAATTCTTTTGACAATACCCTTTTTGTGTTCCTATATTATTTGTAAGTTGTGTAGTAGGTAGAGTTCTGACAATACCTCTTTATTTGTCATTTGTATAGCAGGTAGCGTTTTACAGTATTTTATTCTAGACAAATGTAGGTGGAATTATTACCTGGATATTTTTACTTTTCCACATACATATTTTATAGCGATATTAGTAATATATTCTATTTTCATTTTTTTATAGATTTATTTAATTTTAATAACAATTTAATATATTTCAGAACATTTTAGTTTCAGTTCCATGCATATTAGAGTTGTATCTTAGTTTATATGTCTCCTTACATATTAATCGCTACAAAAGAAATAATGTAAATAGAACACTATTTCTTTTTAATCAATTGAGTTGGTGTTTACTTGATGAAAATCCATATTTATTAATTAAATAAAAATAAAACTTAGTTTTATTTGATTTTCAAATTTATTAAGATATAATTCAGTGACAGCTGTTTCGGTACACTGTACCTTCTTCAGACATGTTAACAAATTATGAATTGTGTTCCAACTGATCTAAGCAACAATAATTTATTTAAATTTTTTAATTTAACAAAGTTAATTTGAATGAATCACCTTTGTTAAATTAAAAAATTTAAATAAATTATTGTTGTATTGTAAGAGCAGATAGAATAAGGAATGAAACTATACGAGAAGAATTAAATATATATAAAATTGAAGATAAAATCAGTGAAAATAATAAGAAATGGACAGAACACTTAATGAGAATGAACAACGAAAGAATACCAAAAAGTACCTTCCTGTATAATCCCAGAGGAACAAGAGCTGTTGGCCGACCATGTAGAATATGGACTCCACTTTTAACTTCGCCGGGACAGGCTACATAGCCTAAACCTTGTAGTAGAAGAAGAAGATTGTTGTATTGTTGCTTAGATCAGTTGGAACACAATTCATAATTTGTTAACATGTCTGAAGAAGGTACAGTGTACTGAAACAGCTGTCACTGAATTATATAATAAATACGAAAATCAAATAAAACTAAGTTTTATTTCTTTTTAATTTAAAAGTAAGATGTGTAATATAAATATAATATTGCTAGATGCCACACAAACATTATTGAGAAACGTTTTTGTAAGATGTTATTCAAAAAATTCAGTCGATTGGATATGAAGACTAATTAAATTAATTTTATCACTATACATACGTTGCAATCTTAACTTTTAGAATATAAAAATCCGCTCCCTAGTGATTACAAATAATATTAGAATCTGAGAAAAATGTGCCAGAATCATCTTCTGTATTGACGGTCATTAAATTAAGTGAAAAGAGCTGATATTCCAAAACAAATCAATTAAGTAACTTGCATAATCAGTTAACACAATGCTCCAAGAAGAACAAATGACTACTACTAAAAAGTGTTCAACATATTACACAAAACAAATTACACACATTATCTAAAATGCTTTCAAATACTACTCAAAAATAGCAATACAAATCTAAATTAAGTAATGTTAGCTGTTATTAGTGCTGTACTTTCATATGAGGAAGAAAAATGTTTTCTACTTTGTGAGCAACAAAAATGATCCCGAAAGATTAATGGGTTAGCAAACTTGTCACCTCAGTAAAATTCTAGTAAAATTCAAGTATTTAAAATTAGGGTATTTACAAGGCAACCGTCAACCATAGCAAGTCGAAACCCACCTTGAGATTTATTCCGGAGAAGCAATGCGATATGCCAAACTCATGTCCAAAAAATTATCTGCTGTTTTTAATAGCAAGGCACTAAAATCCAGCACCAAAGCTCTCATTTAAACTACAGGGAAGTAACACAGCTCCTGAATTGGTGAAATAGATAACCTTGCATGCTGTGTCTCATCACACTGCAACCCTGATAACTAGAGTCCTGATGTTAGGCACTTAAAAAATTCAAAATAGGCAGGCAAAAAGGCACTAAAATCATTAACATAGGCACTAAAAATCCAAAATAGGCACTTAGAAAAATGGACTACAACGTAAATTTTTACAGCTTTGCATTAAAATATAATATCCCGTACTTGTTATTTCGCCTAACAGGAGTGCATTGAGGGGAAAACCATCTACCTGCTAGGTTATTGTCTTATTGCTACTCTTACCCAAAAATATTCTAAGAGAGAATTTATAAAAAGAACACTTGAAAATTTCTATGCAATGATGTGTGTCATGAAGTTTGTCCATTTCAATTGATTTAATTGAAATCTTCTTCTTCGTCAGGTTCTACACTTCCAGTGGAATGTCTTGGCCTTCTCAACTAGTTTATGCCATTTCTTCCTATCTTGTGCAGTAGATTTCAAATCAAAAATCCCCATCTCTCTTAAATCTTCAATTACGTAATCTTCCCATCGATCTTTGGGTCTTCCTCTTGGTCTTGTTCCCTGTGGCTTCCAATTCAAAATATCATTCGGTAATCTTCCTTTTTGCATTCTTAGTGTATGTCCAAACCATTGTATCTTTTGGATTTGATGAAACTAACTATATTTTCTTTATTATTCTTGAGGTATAATTCATTATTCCTTCTTAACCTCCAAATTCCATTTTCCTTTACTGGACCTAACACTGTTCTAAATATTTTCCTCTCAAACGTTAATAGTCTGGATTTAATTGAAATACCAAGTTAATTTCGAGAAAAAAATGGCAAATAGGCATTTATAGGCATTGTAAGCTGAAATAGGCATTTTAGGCAATATGAACTTAATGGAAAACAACTCTAGGGCCATCGGTATGAACTTACTTGCAGTCACTTTTACAATATCTATAATAAATAACTATAGGCATTTTCCCTAACATCCGGTCTCTATTGATAACCTGCCTGCACATCACATCCCGCCACACTAGATTCCTCTTTACTCACGCAGGGAGTCCATCTGCTTCGTACAGTGGGTTGCCATTACTGGATTCTGGCTGCAATTTCTGTACCTTGCAGTTAAAAAGGCAGATTTTTTTTATACAGCTTTGGTACATCACAATGCATCTGTAGGAGAAATTTCTAGGTAATTTTTGGCATGCAATGATTGACAGTTTTCTTGTTAGTAATATTTCTGCCTTGTTTTTTGTTTTTGTCAACTTATGGGAATTAAGTCAATGTCTTTAGAAGAGGAACAAATCTATGAATTACATTATAGAACATAGAAAGTGACTTGCATTTTAAATACTTTTATTTAAAATAATATTAAAATTCAGATAATTTAAATCAGATGCAAGAATGCTAATGAATATACAAATTAAAGTGTTTGAAACACTGTATTACATCAGTTAGCTTAGAAATTTTAGAACTCTTCACACTGGCATGCTATTAGAAAAGAAAGAATTTTCAAATATGTCAACACAATTTATCAAAAACAAATTCCTAAAATTCTTCTCTACTAAATGCACCTGACCTTACGAACAGACGCACAAGGAGGAACACCCTGAAAACCAAAATAGAGTCTTGAACACTCTTAAAACAATTATATATATTGTAATATTATGTCAGATCTTTTTTTAGAATTCTTGGACCAGTTTCGCCAGTGATTGTTAAGATTTAGCAAACTGTTATAAATTTTAACACATAATTTAAGAAAAATTCCATTCCACTGACATGTATTATTTTTAATATTGTGTTATACTGCATGCTAACTTAACATCCTATTTTCCTTGTGTTGAATATTAACACATTGTGATGTTTTATAAACATTTATACACTCACACTGAATGATAAATTAATTTTTGAAGAGAAAAATTGTACAAAAATTTTTCTTTTCAAATATTAGTTTAACACATAATGTTGGAAAATGATTCCATAAACCATGTATCTGAAGCAGATCTGCTTCATTTGGATAATTACATTTTCTTAAAAAATGTGTACCGGTGAGAAACTATTTATAAAGCAACCACCACAAGAAATGTAAACAATTAATAGGATACTACATATCAATACCGACTGTCATTTCATATTGTACATTTAAGATTGTATTCTAACATGAGTTCTATTATATTTAAATTAATATTGGGAAGTAAACATTATGAGGTTATATCATTAATAGTGAGTGGAGAACATATTATTAACGACTCACCTCATATAATTTCAAATTTCTTTGATACCGGCAGTTTCAGACAATATCTTGTCCCTCTTCAGTCATGGCTTCCACTGACTGGAGGCAGAAGTGTCTGAAACCGCCGGTATCAAAGAAATTTGAAATTATATGAGGTGAGTCGTTAAAAATATGTTCTCCGCTTACTATTAATGAGTTCTATTAGTTCAGATGGTAGCATGTTTGCCTGGTGATCTGCAGACCTGAGTTTGAATCCCAAAGGAAAATTATTTTTTAATCTTAAGCTATCTAAGATGACAAAATGATTTATAATAACTAAATTAGCACCAAATTTTATTGTATGAGAAAAAATCATACTCTTGTTTCATTGGGATATTAAGTCTAGAAGTGCATTATACTTAAACTTTTATAGGAAGAAATCACTATGAGGTTTAATTTAAGTTAAATTAAATGCTTCATTCCTCTCCTTATATTCAGTCTTCTAAGTAGACCGTGGTTTCAAATCCTTGGCAGATTCATCTTCAGTTCCCTCTCATTGACTGATTGACATAATATCAGTGAAGAAGTAATTCTCTTCATGCCCAATGTTGGAGTAACATTTCGAAGAAGGATTTGTGTCCCAAAAAGAATTACTGGTTCAAGTAGGGTTTAATTTTCGGTAGAGCCTGACTCTCTTCTTAGGGTCGGAGGTTGGTACACTGGATAGGAAAACACTTCAAAATTACTAAAAAATGTTTCTTGTAGAAATAATTGCAAATTTATTCACTTCTTAATTTCCCAGCAGATTAAGTAAATGTAGGTGGTATTATTCTTCACCGTCAATTGAAATTAAATTATTTTCTTTTCTTGAATCAATTATTCTTCTTGTATTAAATATTACATTTTATCAGGAGATCCCTCCTTATTACTTCTATATTTGTGGAAAGTTGTATGCAGAATGACTAATGTAATTCTTTTATAATTTTAAAGAACATTATTACATCACATGATGTTATATTTAAATTCTATTGGCTAATAGTTCTATATATATATATATAGGTATATATATAAGGCTTAATTTGATTTGTTAAATAAGAAAGTTAATTCTTGTAACATCCAATCAGAGTATAGTTTACTTTCATTTAAGGAATATGAAGTTAAGCAGGTGTTCATATTACAGTTATAACAGAAGGCTTTATAATTTTGACAACAATGACTTAAAACAGTTTTTAAAAGCATTCTATTACAAAGGCCTTTATGTTGTACAATTTATTTAATTGTTGCCGAGACATTTTTATTCAACAATAACCAATACTCAATTATTTAGATGTTTTTATTTATTTAAGTTATATTTAAATATTAAAATAATTTTAAAATACAAAGTTATTAACTTTAACTTCTATATTCATTATAATATTAAAATCCTGCTATATCAGTCAACAGAGGGTATTGAAGATGAATCTGCCAAGGATTTGAAACTGCAAACCACTTAGAAGACTGGATATGAGGAGAGGTATGAAGCATTTAATTTAACTTGTATTATACTTTTCTAAATGAGTATCGAATTGAAACGTCTTTTCATCATTACTCCATCTCTCTTCTATACACAATGCATACAAAATGCATAAATTGATACAGCAACACAATAATATTGTCCATTTGCCACCACATAGAGGATCCAAAGTAAACAAAAGCATAGAATCAAAATTAAGAGTGCACTGAAATCCCAAAAAAATGTGCCATTGGCATCTGAATTTATTAAGTTTGTGGCATCTGTTAGATTAAGAAGATGTTAAGTAACATTTTGCAAAAAATTGTTGGTGAAACTAAATTATTAAAACATGTTAAAATTTTAGCATACTATCAACAAGGTGGTAGTATACTTTTATCTGTTGATAAAACCTGTCCTTAGACTGTTAAAGATAGTATTTATATTAGACAGATAGGTCTATATTTTTTAGTACTGCCAAAACTCTTTCATACAAAAATTACTTATTGAACAAATATATTGAATATTACTATAGGCCTACATATACAGAACACTGATCAAAGAGTTGCCTTAATTTTTTCCACAGAAACGTATTTTAATTGAGCAATAAAAGGTCAGACCAACATTGTCCAGTCAAAGCATACTTGTAACTCAAAATGTCTACAATATAGTATACATTAAACTCAACAAGGTTCTCTCTCAAATTATTACTAATAAACTTTACTACTCCTGGCATGACAGGACTACCAGTCGGCTGCTGGCCTCACATCCACATGTGTCAATCACAGAGGTAGATGATGATCAGCCAGTGTAGGGGTGACATGTGGTCAGCATGTCGAGTCCCCCAGCCGTTATAGCTGGTTTTCTCAACCTGGAGCCGCTACTTATTTTAAGTATCCAAATGCCTCACGATGCTGGATGGGCACCGGTCCCATACTGGCCGAAATACAATGAGAAAATTTCTTCTCCCATGGAGACTTGAACCAGTGCAAGTCCCATAGCTCTGTACCAAGGCTTCCTGCCTTAACCACTCGGCTATGGCGCGGGACACTACTAATGAACACTGAATCATATTTTGCACGTGTTCTGTCATCTGCATTAAATTGATTCATGGCTATTTCACATTCTAAAACCATATTTCTTTTGTATAACCTTTGTGTTAGTTGTGGGGAAATTGAATTTATAACCTAATTCAAGAAGTTTGTGTTCATCTTTATTTAGATTTATATTAGCTAGATTTATTACCCTTTGTTCTATATAGTCATTGTGTTTACATGTTTTGTTATTTACATTATTAGTCATGAGTGTGGTTAGCTTCTTGTGTACAGTTGTGTATCTGTTTTGTAAAATTTCAGTACTTTAGTATGTTTTTAATACAATTTTGGAGCAGGTGAATAATTTTACATATCTAGGATGCAATATCTCATATGAAGAAGAAAAGAACATAAATGCAAAAATATCTAAATTTTTAAGAATTTCAGGGTTAATAAATTCTATCTTCAAGCCACAGTTAGTCCAAAAACATTCAAGACTAAAAGTGTATAAAACATTGGCTCTTCCAACTCTTTTGTTATGGTAGCAAAGCATGGACGTTGAAACTGAAGGATATACAGGGACTTAGATCTGCTGAAATGAGATACCTTCGAAGGACTGCAGAATATACACTACTAGATCACAAAAAAAATGAAGACATCTTAGAAGAATTGCACATGGAACCTTTAGAAAACAAAATTTCTGATTATAAGTCAAGATAGATGCAACATGTTCATCGAATGGAAAAATCACAGGATACCCGGACAAACGTTAAGATATCAAGCTGCAGGAAGAAGAAGACAAGGACGTCCACTCAAAAGACTTCTGGAAGGTGTTTCTCTTGAGGCCGAAACAGGTCAACAAATGGCCTAAATTCGTGAATGTACTATAATGATGATGATGGTATGTTTTTGATTTTCCATATGGGCCAGCAATTACCAAATTTCATAGCAGTTTCTTGGTTGTAGTATTGTATACAACCAAATTTCATAGCTCAGTTTCCTGGTTGTAGTATTGTGTGCTACCAAATTTCATAGCAGTTTCTTGGTTGTAGTATTGTATACAACCAAATTTCATAGCAGTTTCTTGGTTGTAGTATTGTGTGCTACCAAATTTCATAGCAGTTTCTTGGTTGTAGTATTGTATACAACCAAATTTCATAGCAGTTTCCTGGTTGTAGTATTGTGTACTACCAAATTTCATAGCAGTTTCTTGGTTGTAGTATTGTGTGCTACCAAATTTCATAGCAGTTTCTTGGTTGTAGTATTGTGTACTACCAAATTTCATAGCAGTTTCTTGGTTGTAGTATTGTGTACTACCAAATATCATAGCAGTTTCTTGGTTGTGGTATTGTGTACTACCAAATTTCATAGCAGTTTCTTGGTTGTAGTATTGTGTACTACCAAATTCCATAGCAGTTTCTTGGTTGTAGTATTGTGTACTACCAAATTTCATAGCAGTTTCTTGGTTGTAGTATTGTGTACTACCAAATATCATAGCAGTTTCTTGGTTGTGGTATTGTGTACTACCAAATTTCATAGCAGTTTCTTGGTTGTAGTATTGTGTACTACCAAATTTCATAGCAGTTTCTTGGTTGTAGTATTGTGTACTACCAAATTTCATAGCAGTTTCTTGGTTGTAGTATTGTGTACTACCAAATATCATAGCAGTTTCTTGGTTGTGGTATTGTGTACTACCAAATTTCATAGCAGTTTCTTGGTTGTAGTATTGTGTACTACCAAATTTCATAGCAGTTTCTTGGTTGTAGTATTGTGTACTACCAAATATCATAGCAGTTTCTTGGTTGTGGTATTGTGTACTACCAAATTTCATAGCAGTTTCTTGGTTGTAGTATTGTGTACTACCAAATTTCATAGCAGTTTCTTGGTTGTAGTATTGTGTACTACCAAATATCATAGCAGTTTCTTGGTTGTGGTATTGTGTACTACCAAATTTCATAGCAGTTTCTTGGTTGTAGTATTGTATACTACCAAATTTCATAGCTCAGTTTCTTGGTTGTAGTATTGTATACTACCAAATTTCATAGCAGTTTCTTGGTTGTAGTATTGTATACTACCAAAATTCATAGCTCAGTTGTAGTATTGTGTACTACCAAATTTCATAGCAGTTTCTTGGTTGTAGTATTGTGTACTACCAAATTTCATAGCAGTTTCTTGCAACCAACAAGCTGCTGTGAAATTTGGTAATTGCTGGCCCATAATGGAAAATCAAAAACATACCAAAATTACTGAAATTATACAAAATAAATACACAACTATACACAAGAAGCTAACCGCACTCATAATTAACAACTACTATAAAGAACAAAAGGTAATCAATTTAGCTAATATAAATCTAAGTAAAGATACACACAAACTTCTCGAACTAGGTTATAAATACTATTTCCCCACTACCAACACAAAGGTTATATACAAAAATATTATTTTAGAAAGTGAAATAGCCATAAATCAATTTAATGCAGATGACAGAACACGTGCAAAATGTGATACTGCTCAAGTTATAAAAGAAACAACAAATAATGAACACTGGTAATTTAATAGAATCAATGATGACAAACTACTTTTATTTATATTAGTTAATAAATATAAAGTGGTTACTAATAACTAATTAAAAGCCCAACCACTCCACTCACAAATGAAACTCCCTATACCTATGTTTTTGAATTTGATTTTAAGGCTATGAGCCAAAGAAAAATATGATTACACATTAGTATTAGCTTTTTTTTGTTTAAGAATAATTTATTAATGTTTGCTAAGTTATTCAATGACACGAATTCTCTGTTAATTATAGATATTTGTCAATTCATTTTCTTTATCAAGAATGGACTGAAACAATGAAATGCATTATCAGCATTGCTATTCAATTTCACTCTTGAATATGCCATTAAAAAATTATAGAGAACACTTTGGATTTTAACATCAATTATTTCAGTTTAAATTGATAACAGTAATAGGAGAAAATATTAATAAGATAGCAAGAAATACAAAAGCCTTTCCAACTCCCTGCAAATATATGTACAGTTATATAAATAAATATGTCCACCACTGTGGTCACGAGATAGCATGCTGCCTTGTCACGCAGCGGGCCGGGGTACGATTCACGGTCGGGGCAGTTTTTCTGGGTGAGGTTTTTATCAGGATTTTTTTAAGGCCCAAACGGTCCCCAAAATCATATGGCCATCATCATCATCCTTATCAACATCATCATCCTTCACAGGTGTGGAAAGCAATGGGAAGCTACCACACCTACAATTCCCTAGTAAAGCTGCAAGCATAGCATGAAAATGCTATGATTGCAATGAAGGGCCTGCTTTCGGGCATAATTACTACGGATGAATATAAATAAATTTGGTTTAGATGCAAACACACGTGCCATAGCGTAGTGATTAAGGCACTGCGCTACAAGCCGGAAGGTCGAGGGTTCGAGTCCCGTGGGGTCAGAATTTTTAAACTGACCCAAACCCTCTGGCGGCACTATGGTCCTGGGGTCGACTCAGCCTCTAATGGAAATGAGTACCGGACGCTTGCTCTGGGGTAAAGGCGGCCATCACACAGGGCTGACAACCCGGCTGACATCAAGTGCCGATTGTCTAGAAAAAGTGGGAGCCTCAACCTCCCATTACCCCAAGGGCCTCCCGAGGCCTGTAGTGGGATCACTTTACTTTACTTAGATGCAAGCACAGGAAAAAAATTAGTACTGGTACATGAAAATATGCTATAATAGAAACATAACATGATTACAACTACAGGCAATAATTCCTGACATTTTGAATATCTAAAGATTTTTTGTTAATGAATCAAAATCTTATGAACAAATGAAATACTGAATAAAGGCTACTGGTATTATCGCCTCACTATGATGGTTGTCCGTTTATATAAAAGCAGGTGCTGCACGACCATACTTGATGATTAACATGCAGAATTATTATAGTGGCGGCAGTTGGGATCTTTGTAATTAATTATATATAACAATTGCGGGGAAACAAAGTGAGCCACTGGACAACCATCATAGTGAGACTACAATATCAAAGAGCGAAATTTGAGTTAAAATTACCAAAACATACATTTTGTGTTTAATATCTCACAAAATTCTCCTATGCTTCCTGTTCAAGAAAATATGTAATTCATTGTTATTTTGCCATTTTATAACCCTGGTGGGTCCTGCGTCATAGCCGAGTGGTTAAGACATGAAGCCTTGGCATAGAGCTACAGGACTTGTGCTGGTTCGGGACTCCATGGGAGAGGAAATTTCGGCCAGTATGGGACCGGTGCCCACCCAGCATCATACGGCAATTCGGGGAAAAACTGCACTTAAACTAGCTTGAAATACGTTCGAAGTTCTATAGAGCAACAGTGCGCATGCGCCAGAGTTTATAGAGCTAGCGATAACCCACAATCGAAACACATATCGATTATCATCCTCGATTACTAATTTAAATGACCAATATTTGCAATAAATCCCCAAATCTATGTTAAAAAATATATGAATAATATTAAAATTACCAATCGTTTATTAAAAATGGGTGTACACTTACTTATCACTCCCTAACACTGATCCAACCAGCGATAGAAAAATCATAGACTAAGTAATATACTCTGTGGAGAAAATAGCAGTTAGCATCACAATATTGTGTAACTGTGTCATAATATTGTGATTTGCATATTCAAATAAATACTTAAAATTGTCTAATAATGTTATAAAATTGTTTGAAAAAGTTTAAAATATTAAATAATGTTAGTAAATACAGAATAAGAGCTATAGTTTACAACAATATAACTGATAAACCAAACTCTAGTAGAAGTGCAGTTGAGCCCAATTGGGTAGCTACAATAAGTAGCAACTCCAGGTTGAGAAGATCAGCTATAACGGCTGGGGGGCCCGACATGCTGACCACATGTCACTCCTACACTGGCTAGATGATCGTCCACCTCTTTGATTAACACATGTGGATGTGAGGCCAGCAGACGGTTGGTAGGCCAAGGGCCTTCTAGGCCTGTCGTGCTTGGAGATTTTTATAACTCTGGTGGACATTTTTAAACTTCCCTACGTTTGATGACAGGCATTTAGTTCTTGTCCCAGCCACTATCCCTACTTATAATACTAATAAATTGGTGATTTATAATGTTTGTTCTTGTGGGGTTGTACAAGACCAGCTTTTTACTTACACGACTTATGCCATTTTTTATGTAATTTAAAGTATACCATAAAATTAAAGGTTATCAATGAAATTAACTATGAAGTGCACATTTAATCAACAACAGTTTATTTATATTTACCAAAAGTTAAGTGACAATCAATAATAATGTCTATCTGAACTATGTTGAAACTAATTTATTGGTCACACCCAAAATGTTTTCAACGAAAATAATATAAAAAAAATAAGATTGAATAATTTTATTCAACCTGAATATTTCTGTAAATATTATTATAATGGCATATAGGCTATTAAAATAGCATTATTGCATTAAAACAAGTAATTTGAATGCAACTGTCACAATCATATTGTGGTCTCACTGCCATCAATATATTTCATAGATCCGAAAAGTTCACAAATTACAGTAAAAATATGTAAGTAATAACTAATTTTAATTCACTCACTTGATCACTTTCAGTTTCTCGAGCTCTGTCAAAATCTTCAGCTGTGTCAGGATGCCTCTTACGTACTTCAGACATTTTGCAATAATTACTTTGTAAACAAACACACGAAATAAAATACGTTAATTGCGACTACACAGTAGCATAAATACCTGTGCCTACCCGATCTATAGAATATATTTTCATAGCTGTATCATTTTTCGGCGAATACTATTTACGACATTGCACAAGAACGACGAATATCACTCCGGATATTGGTTTGTCAACATTGATTATTTTGTTATTGCTCGAAAATTGACGTCAGTTTTCATGTCAATCTCTTTAGCGTCATCAAGTGATAAAATGCTGGAACTAAATTAAACAATCATCGCGTTTTTTGATCGATTATCGACTGAACTTATCGATGTATTCATTCTGTGGGTGTATCACCATTTATCACACTATTCCGTATTTTTCGTTATCATAAGCGAAACACAAAGTAACTCAAAAAATAAATAAAAAATAGTAAGATTAACTTACGAGATTTCCCCAAATATGAAAAAATATATAACAAACACAAAAACCATATTTAAAAATATTATTAAATATACGGTCCTATAGAAAGCTGTGGTTATTGGCGGATAGTTTAAAAATTGCATTGTTTTAACAAATTAGGAATGTAATATTGAAACTTATGTCCACCGCTGTGGTCTCGGGGTAGCGTGCTGCCTTGTCACGCAGCGGGCCCGGGTTCGATCCCCGGTCGGGACAGTTTTTCTGGGTGAGGTTTTTATCGGGGTTTTTCCTCACCTGTAAGACAAATGTCAGGAAAACTTTAAGGCCCAAACGGTCCCCGAAATCATATGGCCATCGCAATCATCATTCATATTCATCTTAGGATTAGGGACTCTCCTGGCTCACCATTATCATCATCATCAGCCATCATATCATCGGGGCAAAGTAACCCTGCCTTCCAGGCGCCCCAACCTCAGAAGTGGGTTACAAGTACACCATGCCAGGAAAGAAACCAGGAATGTCGAAAGACAAACCTGGGACATCTGAAAAAAAAAATTGAAACTTATATGCTCAAGGTCCATCGCTGTGGTCTCGATGTAGCGCTTTGCCTTATCACACAGCGGGCCCGTGTTCGATTCCAGGTCGGGACAGGCTCCTTGGTGATGTTTTTTTTTCGGGATTTTTCCTCACCTGTAAAACGAATGTCAGGGCCCAACGGTCCCCGAAAATCATCCGGCCATCATCATTATCCTTCACCAGTGTGGAAAGCTACCACATCTATAATTCACTAGTAAAACTGCAAAGGCATCCATTTACAGGCATGAATTTTTCTCACTTTAAAACCCTGTGTCATCATCATGCTTGGTGCTACAGCCCATTGCAGACCTTGACTGCCCCAATTATGCACCTCTATCCATTTCTATCTTCTGCCTTCCTTCTCCATCCCTGGACTTCCATAACCTTCAGATCCTGTTCCACACTGTCTACCCATCTGGTAAAAGGTCTTCCAACTTTTCTTTTTCCCTCTGTTTTAGAGACTGTGACTTTATGGGCAATGTCTGTTTCTTCCAGTCGATGTAAATGGCCCACCCACCTCAACCTCTAAGATTTAATTATTTTGACTATGTCAGCATCACCATATAAATCACATCATGATTATACCTACTGCATCATTTGCCATTTTCATTTATCGGTTCATAGATTTTCCTTAGAATCTTTCTTTCAAATATTTTTATTTCCCAGTAATAATCTATTATTAATTTCAGTACTTATTATATAATCTTGTGTTATTACTGATCCCAAATATTTATATTTCTCTACTTTCTCAAACGTATGTTTATCAATCTTCAAATATTTTATAGTCATAACTTTAATATCTGGGAATTCCAAGTACTTCGTTTTATTTTCATTTATTTTAAGTCCAATTTCTCCAGCTGCTTTTTCAAATTTTAAAAAAGCTTCTTTGACTGCATTTGGTGTTCTTCCAATAATATTAATATCACCCACATAGCCAAACACTAGCACTAATTTATAGTATATCGTTCCTCTGTTATTTAATACTGCATCCCTTATTGCCTTCTCTAAAGCATCTCCCTGCCTGAGACCTTTTCTAGTTACAAATGCAATAGATAGTGAATTTTGTTCAACTTTTCACTCTTTTTAGAATGGTTTTCATAAAGTTGATATATTTAGGTGGTATTCCAAATTATTCCACAGCCTTAATTAGTTTCAATCTATCAATGTTATCGTAGGCAGCTTCGAAATCTACAAAAAGGTAGTAAGTTCTTACATTAAATTCTCTGGTTTTCTCCAATATTTGTCTTAATGTATGTATCTGATTAATAGTCGACTTTCCTGATCAGAAACCATGTTGATAGTTTCCCAACACTTTTTCTACGTATGGTTTGATCCTTTCATATAGAATATTGGAGAAGACTTTATATGAAGAATTCAAAAGTGTAATGCCACGATAATTTCTGCAGATCAGAGGGTCTCCCTTTTTATGTATTGGGCATATGAGACTTTCTTCCCGTTCCTCTCTACTCAAAGTTTTAACCATTACCTTATGTAGTTTGTTTAATAGTTCTTGTTCTTCTATTTTTAAAATATCTCCATTGATTTTATCAGGTCCAGGTGCTCTGTTTTGTTTATCTTCTTAAGAGCCACTTGCACTTCTTCTAATGTTGGTTAATCTCTATTTTCACATTCTACTGTTGTTTCACTATTACAGCTGATGAATGATCCTGCAGTTCCTCAATTATAAATTCTGATTTCTCTACTCCATTTAACAAGTCTTTATTCTCCTTCCATCTAGATAAAATATAATTAAAATCATTAATTATTTCTTGCTCTTCCAACTCTTTTGTATGGTAGCGAAGTATGGACGTTGAAACAGAAGGATATACAGAGACTTAGATCTGCTGAAATGAGATATCTTCGGAGGACTGCAGGATACACACTACTAGATCACAAAAAAAATGAAGACATCTTAGAAGAATTACACATGGAATCTTTAGAAAACAAAATTTCTGATTATAAGTCAAGATGGATACAACATGTTCATCGAATGGAAGATCACAGAATACCCAAACTAATGTTAAGATATCAACCTGCAGGAAGAAGAAGACCAGGACGTCCACTCAAAAGACTTCTGGATGGTGTTTCTCTTGAGGCCGAAACAGGTCAACAAATGGCCTAAATTCGTGAATGTACTATGATGATGATGATGAATTATTTCCCCATCTTTGTCTCTGCAAGCTGAAATTTTAGGTTTAAAATCTTTCCTAAACTAGTTGATTGGTTTATAAGACCTTCTACATTCCTTTTGAGAATTATAATTTTCAATATTTTGAAGCTGTTTTTCAAAAAAAAATGTTCTTCTTTTGTTTATGAATCTTCTTTCTTTATATATATCTTCTGAATTTCTAGTAAAATGTTTATTTATCATGTTTTTATATACTTCATTCTTTATTTTTGTTGCTCGACATATTCATTGTCAAATCATTAATTTCTCTTCTATTTTCACTTCCTATCAGTTCATCAGCAGTATTTACAATAATTTGCTTCAACATTCCCCAGTTACCTTTCTTAAGATCTCCATTATACTCTGGATCCTGGAGTTTATCATTAAAGATGCTCTTAAAATTTTCTTTAATTTCTAAATTTTCTAATTTAGTTATTTCGTATATTTTATTCATTGCATTTTTCCCTTTTCTTTCTATGCAATGTACTGATTCTACTATGTAATCGGGCTGTTTATTAAAAAGTGATCCAAGACTATATTTACACCCCTATAACTGCAATGTTTAGCATCTATAAGAATAGTTACTTTATGAATTCTTTTGTGTGAAAATATAGTACTACCCATGACCATATTCAGTGATGTTGCAAAATTTATCATAAGGAATGTCAGGAGTGATTTCCAATTTATCTAGAGGATTTGGAAATCAAGAGTGGCATTTGTTAGGACTCTTTAACAAATAAAATTAAGCTGTTTACTCAAAAATCATTATTTAAATAAAGTTATTTTAAAATATTTATATATTTAATGTAAACGGCGATGTTTGAAAACATATGAGAAATGTTTGGTTATGCTTCATTCATTCATTACCAGTCTGGACAAGCTGACAATAAAACAGAATTATTTTGAAACATGTCCAAGAACAAATCAACATTAATATTGAGGTAAGATGATCAGACTAAAAATAATATAATTAAAATAACCTCAAAATATTACTTCCTAAAATTAAATATATTCATTACTACAACTTGATTATTTATTGCTATATAGGATCACAATATTGTAAGAATGCATCCTAGTGGAGGAAAAAGAAACACATCAAACTGTATATTATAACCAACATTAATTACATTAATTACATTTTTTCGGAAACAACTCAGTAAAATTATTATTTAAAAAACACAATTATTGAACATACAATTATCACATGTGTAGGTCGAAGGAATCTGTTCATTATTTGCTATATTCAACATATTTGTTAGAGAGTCAGTCACTGCAAAATAATGCTCTGACCTGTTCAGAATATTAGAAAGGAGGAGCTTTCTTTATATGTGTGCCGGTTCGCTCAGGGTAGAATATGATCACTCAGGGATGTTTTAAATTATACACTTATTATTTTAGTTTATTGGATACATGAGACTATACAATTGTATGTGTACAGTGTTTTATACTTCACTCGGTGTGGAGTTGATGAATTACTTCCGCCCACGTGGTTTAATATCACCTTCGCGAACGGTTATTGAAGACTTTGACTATTGCAGAACGTAGGAGCGTGAGAGAGTTTTCACACGCGTCCTTGCCTTATAAGGGCGATGACTCCTCCCATCCCCACTTCGAGTGTATATGTTATTCATTATAGCTTAGAAGGGTAGGTACCATTCGTTTGGGTTTCTATGTTGGTAATAGACTTGTGTGAACGTTTGTGCGCCTTCCAGTTATTGCTATTAATGTACTCACGAGTCTATTACTTCTTGCCACATATGATAAACAGAAGTAGATAAATATCGAGGTGAAACACAACTATGATTGGTTGTAAAACAAAATTCATTGAAACGTGATTGGTCACTGACTCCCATTTGGGGCATGAGTTAAATAGTCATAAGTAATGCCACGAGTGATTTCCAAATTATCAATAAATTCACGATTCACAAAGTGAGGAATTTGGAAATCAAGAATGGCATTTGTTAGGACTATTTAATGAATAAAATTAAGCTGTTTACTCACAAATCATATAGTTATTTTAAAATATTTATATATTTAATGTAAACGGCGATGTTTGAAAACAAATGAGAAACGATTGCTACGCTTCATTTGCTTCTTTTGTTCGTCAGTGCAACCAGACCATATTATTTATTGCCAAAGGAATGCAATATTGTAAGAATGCGCTATAGTGGAGAAAAAAATGAAACACATCAAACTGTATATTAATTCATTTCTGAAATACTATGATGTAAATACGACAATTATATTTTTCTGGAATGTTATTACCTGGGAAAAAATACATTTAAGAAAGTGCAAACAGTGGTTTCTTTTTTTTGTGGTATAATCAAGTGCTACATTTCTGCACTATGTATACAATCTGGTAGCCGTATTTCTTGGAGAGTCAGTCACTGCAAAATAATGCTATGACCTATTCAGAATGTTAAAAAGGAGGTGCTTTCTTTATTATGATAAACTTTAGTTGGTAAATTCTAGGTGAAACAGGACTGTGTAAATCAGAAAGCACACGCACACACACACACAGAGACAGAGAGAGAGAGAGATATATATAACTGACATCAGTCTTATAAAAAATGTTGTTTTATTGTGCAATGGTGATACTGATAACTATGAGAAAACAAGTCAAAAATCACCCCCAGTAGCACGTGACAATATGCTTTCAGATTATAATGAATGTAAGTCTAATTTTCTTTTGAGACTAAGCCCTGAAGCCCCAAAAGCCGAGATGCCACTGTACAATGATAACAATACTTACCTCTGTATCCATGGTTTACAGGTTCAGTCCCAACCAAGGTTAATGATTTTTTAGGACATAAAAGAGTATTATGATGATCTTGAACTAGCTTTCCGGGCTGTAGGCCGTAGTCTTGAGGCTTGAAGTTCTCCAACGTTTCACCAGAGACTGCGTCTGGCATCCTCAAGGGTTGTCTTGAGACTGGCAATTTTGTCCACTGCCTGTCCTATTTATACAGTTCACCATGCAGAGCACAAAATTGCCAGTCTCAAGATAACCCTTGAGGATGCTGGATGCAGTCTCCGGCGAAACGTTGGGGAACTTCAAGCCTCAAGACCATGGCCTACAACGCAAAACTCTACTTCAAGATCATCATAATAATATTTAATTTTAGGAAGTGATATTTTGAGGTTATTTTAATTATTAATTATATTATTTTTGGTCTGGACATCTTACCTCAATATTAATGTTGATTTGTTCTTGTCCAGATGTCCAGACCAAAAATAATATAATTAAAATAACCTCAAAATATAACTTCCTAAAATTAAATATTTATTTTAATTATATTATTTTTATTCAAAGTTAAAATTGTGAAACACATTATGAGGTTCTTAATTAATAAATTAATGAGTCATTTTAACATCTTACCTCATATTTCATGTTTTTCAAACACGGAAACTATAGTTTTCAAATGATCTTGTCATTCATTTTCAACCGCCATTATGACTACCGGATATTCGTTGGACTCTCCCTCTATAACGTTGCCATCTGGTGTTGATTTGATGAACTTCGAGATATCGTTGACATCTGGTGTTGATTCGATGAACTTCGAGATGAGGTCACGTTCATCCGGAATGTCGAAATTCATAGATTTAAATTTGTTCTTCTGTATAAATATTTCTCCCAAACTGTCAAATCCAAAGGTTTTTCCAAATGTTTTAGAAGTTTAGCTTCTTTTTCAATTCTATGACCTTCCAACAAACTATGTGCTGCAATAGCTGATTTTTCAATTTCACCATTTTTAATATTTCTAAAGTGTTCCTTTGTGCGAGTGTCCAAATTTCTTTTTGTTTTTCCTATGTATACTTTATTGCAATCTCGACAATCAATTTGATAAATTCCAGATTTTTTACTATCTGGGGTGTTCATTTTCTTATTGGTTATTAATAAGTTACCAAGGCTAAATTTATTTATCGGTGCCAATGTAATATTGAATTTCTTGAAAATTTTTTGAAATTTGTTATGTATTCCAGGATGATAAGTGATTTTCTTAAATTGTTATATTATTTTTAGTCTGATCATCTTACCTCAATATTAATGTTGATTTGTCTGGACAAGCTGACGATAAAACAGAATTGTTTTGAAACATGTCCAAGAACAAATCAACATTAATATTGAGGTAAGATGATCAGACTGAAAATAATATAATCATCATAATAACTCTGGCCTGAAAGCCTAAGTCAATACATAAAAAAGTATGATTTCCTTCAGAAGGGAAGAAAAGCCATAGGAGAAAGAGTCTAGGTTATAACAAATAAATCACATATATGTGAATTCTAATATTATATTTACTACCTTTTACACAGACATTCAAAGTGCATTAACTGACAATTTGTAATAAATATAAATAAATAATCCTAACTTAATAAAAACATAGAGTCAGCCTCTGTCTTACCCGTTAAGAAAGAATATGAATGTAAATACTCGTAGCAAAATAATAAAAGGTATAAAAGTTAGCAAAGCAGGACACTGTCCTCCTGAGCTGGATGGATCAATCAATGAATTCATCCAAATGCCTGAGGCTTGTGAAATTCTTCTCTAGCTCTCCTACAGATGGTTCTGTTTCTGTCTCAACCATTATTTCCTGTAACCATTGCTGAACTTGTGACGGACATTGGTTGTCACCCATCAGACTGTCATTTGCAGACAACTGAAGTTCAGGGCTCTGTTTCTGCAATTAAAATTATAGAAAAATATATTAGTAAAACATAAATTAGATTAATATTGAGTGGAGAACATATTTTTAATAACTCACCTCATAAAGATAAAGGTATCCCACTACAGGCCTCAGGAGGCCCTTGGGGTAGTAGGAGGTTATGGCTCTCACTTTTCTGGACAATTGGCACTTGATGTCAGCCGGGTTGTCAGCCCTGCGTGACGGCCGTCTTTACCCAGAACAAGCATCTGGTACTCATTTCCGTTAGAGGCTGAGTCGACCCCAGGTCACGGTGCTGCCAGAAGGTTTGGGTTAGTTTAAAAATCCTGACCCCATCAGGACTCGAACCCTCGACCTTCCGGCTTGTGGCATAGTGCCTTAACCACTACGGCGTGCCCCATAACTCACCTCATACAATTTCAAATTTCTTTAGAGACCATTGGTTTCGAATGAATCTCTCATTCTTCTTCAATCATGACTCCATAAGAGATTAATTTGAAACCAATGGTCTCAAAGAAATTTGAAATTGTATGAGGTGAGTTATTAAAAATATGTTCTCCACTCAATATTAATGATTTAACCTCATAATGTTTACTTCCCAACATTAATTTTAATATAAATTAGATTAAGTTATGTAGGTAGGAAATAACACTATGAGGTTTATTTTAATTTTGTTTAGTTGTTTCTTGACTCACCTCATACTTCTTAACTTGTGAAGTTGTGAATGTGAACAGCATTGAGAATGTCACAAATATAGTGACAAAATCTAGATATGCAAGGGAGTTAAGAAGTCAAGAAACAACTAAAAAAAAAATTAATTAGATTGTTTATGATTTTGAGCACTTGGTGACCAAGTTATTTCTTCATATGAGCTGGTTGTGTCTATACCTTATCCACTCTTACAGTGATACTAACATAAACAAACGCCAATTGTATCCTTCTAAAATTACAGTCACATTGACAGGGAGCACGTGTGAAGTTAATAAGACGTGCTAATTGAATGGGATACATTACAAGAAAGCTGGTGAGATTTTTCACTGAACTTGTGAAATACATTTAAAATAACCGTTTTTTGATTCCTAGTCAAAGGTTTGCCAGACTTGTGTTTTAAGAATTTAGATGGCGACACAGCAATGGACGACTCGACACCTTTAGCCATTTTGTTTTGCATCAGAATTGACTGAAACATGACTCGAATGCGTCATCCATTTGTAATAAACTGTTTCAAGTTGTAATTATTGATTAGGTATATTTTAGAATATATTCTGTTTTGAAAATTATTATTTTCGTTCACGAAGAACAAGTACATTCAGAGGACATATTTTAAATTTAATATAGGAAACTACTTTTAGGCGTACTTATTGCTTCTACCTCGTATGTCGGTGTCCATAACCAATGAAAAGCGAGCAGGTCACATGGTTTTGTTTTGATGAGGATCACTTTAAGAGTGGACAGACTTTAGTGTTACTTATTTACTTACTCACTGACACTATCGAACCCGTAGGTTCATGGCCACACGGACATAAGCTCTCCATACATCCCTATCCTGAGTTAATGCTTTCAATCATTCCCTGTATAATCTACTTCCCTCAAATCATAGTTAATGTTATTTTCCCACCTCATTCTTGGTCTACCAACTGGGCGTTTTCCCTCTGGCTTTCCTACAAGAAGCTTCCATGCACGTCTTTCATTCCCCATACGTGCAACATGTCCTGCCCATCGCAGTATACGAGACTTAACTGTTCTTATTATATCTGGCTTCCTATAAAGACCATGTAGTTTATAGACTTTAGTGTTACTTCCTTCAAATATTAAATAACTAAATTAGCTTGGTTAGGAAGCACCCAGCTGGACGTATGGTGTACATACATAGATACATGAAGAAACACACCTGCAAACACTTACATTATCTAATGGAGATTCTACTGAGTCTGATGAATTCTGTGTATTGGAAGGAGTTTTCAAACGTGGAGCAAAGCTAAATTGAATTACATGTTGGTTCGGAGTCGTGTGGCTCGAAAGAGGTTTATACAGGCACACATGGTCTTGATTTGCATCCTGGTAATCTTCGAGTCTGCAAATAAACAACATACAATTTAATGCTTTTGTGAAATTATAGAAACTATACTCCTCTTATGATCTTCCTGTTTTATACAATTTGGTACTGAAAAATTGCCCAGTTATTTGTTGAGCCATTGTTAATTATATGAGAAAATCTCTAAACAAATGTTTACTAATCCCATGCAATGTTTCTAGTTGCAGGCATAATTTATGCAGTATATGTTCTCACTTTTCATAATGTTTTATATCTTCTTAAGCACACTTTTGAATAAACAATTTCTTAAAACTACAAACTGCTTTCAGAAATGAACTCCTTTAACAATTTACTATCTTAAGAAATTGTTAGCCAAAACATCAGCAAACTGAAGAAAACTGTAAAAAAAAGTGCATACATGACTAAATTTTGGAACTACATAATAAAATGTCTTCTTTTTTCTCACTTCCTGTTCCATCTTCTGTCCACACAAATCATAGGACTGAGAAAAGATCAAAATTCCTAAAAAAAACTAGAAACACCAATAGAACTCAACAGTGTGGGAGAAGATCTACATTCAGAAAAATAGAGAAGAGATAAAAATAAATTTAAAATTCCTAGAGAGATGATTCGATCATGGAGAGGATTTGCAGACCTTCTAACAGCCATCTTAACAATTGGATCTTCAAAACTAGTCCGAGCGAGAAAGAAAAATTTGAGGTCTAAATAATCAATTCAAGTTCTTCGATTTTTTTTTTTTTAATTCAATGCCCCAAGTTGTCATTTCTGGAACACCTGGAAGGCAGGGTATGGCTGCCCCGATCATATGATGGGTGGTGACGATGATCATATTTGAAGAGAAAAATTATACGGTCAGACTGAGCTACTGGGTGAGTTACAAGCTAGACGCAAATTTTTCTCTTATATATATATATTTTTTTTTTAAAGCCCATGTTTCCCTTAACAGAGATTTAGGCACTATCCCCCTGTAGGGAAGAATTTGAACCATACTAATTTAGTTACACTTGTTTTCGTATAGATGTCATTTGAGTGGTCCGTGGTCAGCGTTCCACCTCACACTGACATCTAGGAAACCAAGGTAGTACTAGGACGGGAAAATTTGGTAAATTTTGCTTAGAGGCCTTTTCATTCAGGCTTAAGGATTTTTTACAAGCCTGAAAATCTTCAGACTTGGGACCCACGGATTAAAGTCCCTCCCAGAGGACTTGCTCCTTGGATTTTTCCATTCTAAAAAAATCCATCGAACCCGGCCGGGTTTGAACTCGCGACCCTCGGGACCAGAGGCAAGGAGCATAACCACTAGTCCACCGCGGCCGATTTTTTTTTTTTTTCCCTCTTATATACGTTGTAAATTTCCATGCACCAAATGCTATGAAATCTTTGTTTCTATCTTTGCAAATGGCGGCTTCTTTATTAAGAAGACATTTATTTGGGAATTTTTATATTACATTATAAATCAGCACGGCTTCTTTCGATGTTTTTATTATTCATTTCATACATCTCAATGATGGATAAATCATATCTGAAAAGAAAAATTATATGCCCAGACTAAGACTGGGTATATAATTTTTCTCTTCAAATATAATTTATCCATCATTGAGATGTATGAAATAAATGATAAAAACATCGGTGATGTTGATAGTATGCGCCAGGAGAGTCCTTAATCCTAAACTTAACCTATGGCGAATATGAATGAAGATTTAAGTTATGTTGATAGGAAATAACACTATGAGGTTTTTTAATATTGTTTATTTTTTATTATTTCATTATGAGGTGAGTGAAATAATAAAAAATAAACAATATGAATGATTATATTTGAAGAGAAAAATTTTCGCCTAGACCGGGACTCGAACCCGGGACCCTTGGCTTTCCGGGCCAAGTGCTCTACCAACTGAGCTACCGAGGCGAGTTACGATCTAGACACAAATTTTTCTCTTATGTATGTTGTAATTCCCTCGCGCCAAATGCTTGAAACCATTGCTTCTATCTTTGCAAATGGCGGCTTCTTAGTTAAGAAGACATTTATTGGGAATTTAACACTACTTTATAGCCAGTAGGGCTTCTATTGACGATTTTTATTATTAATTTAACACTTATCATAGAAGGATAAATTATATTTGAAGAGAAAAATTTTTGCCTAGACTGGGACTCGAACCCAGGACCCTTGGCTTTCCGGGCCAAGTGCTCTACCAACTGAGCTATCGAGGCGAGTTACGATCTAGACGCAAATTTTTCTCATAAGAGTCTAGATCGTAACTCGCCTCGGTAGCTCAGTTGGTAGAGCACTTGGCCCGGAAAGCCAAGGGTCCCGGTCTAGGCGAAAATTTTTCTCTTCAAATATAATTTATCCTTCTATGAGAAGTGTTAAAATAATAATAAAAATCGTCAATATGAATGATGATGATTATTAAGATGGCCATATGATGTTGGAACAGTTTGGGCCTTGAAGTTTCCTAACATTTGTCTTACAAGTGAGGAAAAACCTCACCCAGGAAACTTTTCCCGACCGGGGATGAAACCTGGCCTGCTGCGTGACAAGGCAGCACGCTACCTCGAGACCACAACGGTGGACACTCTTTGATAAAATACCTCATAGTGTTACACTTCTTATAAATTGTGAGTTTAAAACAAGTCAATGTGTTCATTATATTATTTTTGGTCTAGACATCTTACCTCAATATTAATGTTGATTTGTTCTTGAACATGTTTCAAAACAATTCTGTTTTATCTTCAGCTTTCCCAGACTGGTTTTATTTATGTTGCATTATGTTGCACCACCTGGATGTCGATGTCAGCTCCATCCTGTGGTTGGCCAAAGAACCTCCAAACAAGGTCACCCTCCATCGGAATATCAAAATTCATAACTCTGTTTCTGTTCTTCTGAATATAAATTTTTTCCCAAATAGTCAGCTCGTTTGTATTTTCCAACTGTTTTAATAATTTAGTGTCTGAATTGATATTATGTTTTTCAGACCAAACATGAGCAGCAACTGCAGATTTTTCAATTTCTCCATTTTTAATATTTCTTATGTGTTCTTTGGTTCTAATTTTAGGTTTCTTTTTGTTTTCCCTATATATATCTTTTCACAACCCATGCATTCAATTGATATATTCCTGACTTTTTATTTTTATCAGTTTTTTCATTTTTGTTGGTTTTTATTAGTTTATTTAAACTGTAGTTATTTTTTGGTGCTAATTTAATATTAAACTTCTCAAATATATTTTGAAATTTATTATGTACCCAGGGGTGATATGTGAATTTCCTATATTTTTTCATAGGTGGTTCTTCTTTTTCAAGATTACTTCTGTTTATCATTTTTTTTTTTTATACTTTTCTATCCTTTTATGTACCATTTTTTCATCAAACCCATTTTCTATTGCTACTTTGATTATGTGTTTTTTTTCTCATGTTTGAAATCTTCCTCTCTCGTTTAAGGGTAAGTTTAACCAATCTATGCGTTTAAACTATTAAATCCTGCTTAATTTATGTCCAATTGGATCTGAACCCTGTTGATTTTATAAAATTTTCCTTATGAGTTTCTTTCCTATGAATCCTGAATTCAATTTTCTTTTTTTCCTTCGTTTTCCTACCAATTTAAGATCCAAAAAAGGTATTTGTTTATTGTCTTCTATTCTCTTTGGTGAATTTAATGTTTGTTGCTCTGTAAATTTAATAGTTTTAGGGAATCTTCTACATGTTTTTCTTTTACAATACAAATTATATCAGCAACATACTTCTCCTACTTCTACTCAAATTTAAACATTGTGGGATTGGCTTTAGTGATTTTACATTCAAAATCGCTCATAAATAAATTTGCCAGGAAAGGTGATAATGGGTTTCCCATTGAGAGCCCTGATTTTTGTCTATAGAAACTCCCATTGAATGTAAAAAACATTTGATCAATGCATAACGCAGTTAATTTCAAATAATCTTCTTTGATCTCTCTGTCTATGTTGTTTTTTCTTAACCAATTGTTCAATATCTCCAAAGTTTTTTGTTTCGGTACATTTGTGAATAGTGAAACTACATCAAACGAAACCAACCTATCTGTGGGTTCAATTTCCACTTTTTCTAATTTCTTAACTAATTCCAATGAATTTTCAATCTGCAGACTTTCAAAATTATTAATTCTTTTAAATTGATTATTCAGCCACTTCGAAATTTTGTAGGTTGGTGATCCAATATTGTTAATTATTGGCCTCATTTTGTTTCCCAGTTTGTGAATTTTTGGAAGTCCATGTATATTAGGGTTTCTTGGGTTGCTTACTTTTAATTGAAATTTTTCTTTCTTGGATAGAATTTTAACATTTTTAAAACAGTTTTCCACTTTTTTTATGGTTTTTGGTAGGGGGTCATTCTTAATTTTTTCATACTCTTTTTCTTTCAAAAGTTCTTCCATTCTATTTTGATAATCTTCTTTGTCCAGAATTATAATTTGGTTACCCTTATCTGATTTTGTATATACAACATTTTTGTTATTTATTTCTTTGAGTGTTTTTAAATTCTCCTTACAAACTGGGTTTTTATTTGTATTCTTTATTTTATTCAAAATTTCTTCACATTTTTTTCTGATGATTATTTTTTCTTCTGTAACTAACCCTTCTATTGAATTTTCAATGTCCACTATGTATTCTTCTATTCTATTGGAATAATCTATTGCTGTTTTTAGACCGTTTTCTAACAATTTTGTCTCTTTTAGGTTAAAGGTTGCCTTTGAAAAATTTTTAACATAATTTCTGGTGGATTCTGATTTTTCTTCATTTCTGGTTTTATTCTGATATTTGATTTTATTTGATGTATTCTTCTTTCCCTTTGATTTAGTTAACAAATTATTTATTATTTATTAAAAGATAAATAATTTGTTAACTAAATCAAAGGGAAAGAAGAATACATCAAATAAAATCAAATATCAGAATAAAACCAGAAATGAAGAAAAATCAGAATCCACCAGAAATTATGTTAAAAATTTTTCAAAGGCAACCTTTAACCTAAAAGAGACAAAATTGTTAGAAAACGGTCTAAAAACAGCAATAGATTATTCCAATAGAATAGAAGAATACATAGTGGACATTGAAAATTCAATAGAAGGGTTAGTTACAGAAGAAAAAATAATCATCAGAAAAAAATGTGAAGAAATTTTGAATAAAATAAAGAATACAAATAAAAACCCAGTTTGTAAGGAGAATTTAAAAACACTCAAAGAAATAAATAACAAAAATGTTGTATATACAAAATCAGATAAGGGTAACCAAATTATAATTCTGGACAAAGAAGATTATCAAAATAGAATGGAAGAACTTTTGAAAGAAAAAGAGTATGAAAAAATTAAGAATGACCCCCTACCAAAAAACCATAAAAAAAGTGGAAAACTGTTTTAAAAATGTTAAAATTCTATCCAAGAAAGAAAAATTTCAATTAAAAGTAAGCAACCCAAGAAACCCTAATATACATGGACTTCCAAAAATTCACAAACCGGGAAACAAAATGAGGCCAATAATTAACAATATTGGATCACCAACCTACAAAATTTCGAAGTGGCTGAATAATCAATTTAAAAGAATTAATAATTTTGAAAGTCTGCAGATTGAAAATTCATTGGAATTAGTTAAGAAATTAGAAAAAGTGGAAATTGAACCCACAGATAGGTTGGTTTCGTTTGATGTAGTTTCACTATTCACAAATGTACCGAAACAAAAAACTTTGGAGATATTGAACAATTGGTTAAGAAAAAACAACATAGACAGAGAGATCAAAGAAGATTATTTGAAATTAACTGCGTTATGCATTGATCAAATGTTTTTTACATTCAATGGGAGTTTCTATAGACAAAAATCAGGGCTCTCAATGGGAAACCCATTATCACCTTTCCTGGCAAATTTATTTATGAGCGATTTTGAATGTAAAATCACTAAAGCACATCCCACAATGTTTAAATTTTGGAGTAGATATGTTGTTGATGATATAATTTGTATTGTTAAAGAAAAACATGTAGAAGATTCCCTAAAACTATTAAATTTACAGAGCACAAACATTAAATTCACCAAAGAAATAGAAGACAATAAACAAATACCTTTTTTGGATCTTAAATTGGTCAGAAACGAAGAAAAAGAAAAATTGAATTCAGGATTCATAGGAAAGAAACTCATACGGAAAATTTTATAAAATCAACAGGGTTCAATCCAATTGGACATAAATTAGCAGCATTTAATAGTTTAACTCATAGATTGGTAAACTTACCCTTAAACGAAGAAGATTTCAAACATGAGAAAAAACACATAATCAAAGTAGCAATAGAAAATGGGGTTGATGAAAAAATGGTACATAAAAGGATAGAAAAGTATAAAAAACAAAAAATGATAAACAGAAGTAATCTTGAAAAAGAAGAACCACCTATGAAAAAATATAGGAAATTCACATATCACCCCTGGGTACATAATAAATTTCAAAATATATTTGAGAAGTTTAATATTAAATTAGCACCAAAAAATAACTACAGTTTAAATAAACTAATAAAAACCAACAAAAATGAAAAAACTGATAAAAATAAAAAGTCAGGAATATATCAAATTGAATGCATGGGTTGTGAAAAGATATATATAGGGAAAACAAAAAGAAACCTAAAAATTAGAACCAAAGAACACATAAGAAATATTAAAAATGGAGAAATTGAAAAATCTGCAGTTGCTGCTCATGTTTGGTCTGAAAAACATAATATCAATTCAGACACTAAATTATTAAAACAGTTAGAAAATACAAACGAGCTGACTATTTGGGAAAAAATTTATATTCAGAAGAACAGAAACAGAGTTATACTTAACCTTTTTTTATAGGAATTATCACTGTGAGGTTCAATTCAATATTAAATTAAAAGATTCTTACCTCTCCTCACATTATTCTGTTAAGTAGATCGCGATTTCAGGCCTATAGCAGGCCCATCTTCAGTACACTGTTGTTGACCGGTGTTATGTCGCTCGGAAGAACCACTTCTTCTTCCCTCTGTTGGTAGACCGATGAACCTCTTGATAAGGTCAAAATTTGCGGGAACTTCGAAGTTCATAAGTTTTCCTTTGTTTTTCTGAATGTGGATCTTTTCCCAAACTGTAAGTTCCTTAGGTGTCTCTATTTGTTTAATTAGACTAGCTTTTGATTCAATTCGATGTTTTTCGTACCAAGCATGAGCAGCTACTGCTGACTTTTCCAATTCTCCATTTTTGACATTTCTAAGATGTTCCTTCACCCTTGTTTTCAAATTTCTTTTCGTTTTTCCTATATAAATTTTGTGACAAAATTTATATAGGAAAAACGAAAAGAAATTTGAAAACAAGGGTGAAGGAACATCTTAGAAATGTCAAAAATGGAGAATTGGAAAAGTCAGCAGTAGCTGCTCATGCTTGGTACGAAAAACATCGAATTGAATCAAAAGCTAGTCTAATTAAACAAATAGAGACACCTAAGGAACTTACAGTTTGGGAAAAGATCCACATTCAGAAAAACAAAGGAAAACTTATGAACTTCGAAGTTCCCGCAAATTTTGACCTTATCAAGAGGTTCATCGGTCTACCAACAGAGGGAAGAAGAAGTGGTTCTTCCGAGCGACATAACACCGGTCAACAACAGTGTACTGAAGATGGGCCTGCTATAGGCCTGAAATCGCGATCTACTTAACAGAATAATGTGAGGAGAGGTAAGAATCTTTTAATTTAATATAGAGTTATACTTACTTACTCACTGGCACTATCGAACCCGAAGGTTCATGGCCGCGCGGACATAAGCTCTCCATACATCCCTATCCTGAGCTAATGCTTTCCAATCATTCCCTGTATAATCTACTTCCCTCAAATCATAGTTAATGTTGTTCTCCCACCTCATTCTTGGCCTACCAACTGGGCGCTTTCCCTCTGGCTTTCCTACAAGAAGCTTCCATGCACGTCTTTCATTCCCCATACGTGCAACATGTCCTGCCCATCGCAGTCTACGAGACTTAACTGTTCTTATTATATCTGGCTTCCTATAAAGACCATGTAGTTCATTGTTATGTAGTCTTCTCCATTCACATGTCTGTTCATCTCTCTTTGGTCCAAAAATTTTCCTAAGAACTTTATTCTCAAATACTCGTAATCTCCTTTCCTCCCTTAAAGTAAGAGTCCATGTTTCGCACCCATATAATATAACTGGTAGAATAATAGTTTTATATATTTTCAGCTTAACGTTTTTTGAAAGGAGTTGGGACATCAAAAGTCTCTGCAATGCATAATAGCAAGCATTTCCAGAATTGAGCCTATGTTTAATTTCTTTGTGCATCTCATTCCTATTTGTGATTATTGTTCCTAGGTATTTGAATTCAGCCACTTCCTCAAAATTTCCCTCATTTGTCATTAGCTGTCCATTTCCATTATATACTGAATTTCTACGTGTGACCATATATTTAGTTTTACTGATATTTACTTCCAGTCCTAATTTCTTAGTGTTACTCAATAGTGTGTGCGTGTTGGCCTTTAGTATCTCCTCGCTATCGGCCAGTAGTACTACATCATCAGCATAAACTAACAGCTTATTAATACCATTCAGTTGTAAGCCTTCCTCATTCTCTAAAGATTTAATGGCATGCTCTAGTACAAAATTAAATAGTAGAGGAGATAGTGCATCTCCTTGCTTCAACCCATTCTGGATTTCAAAAGTGTCTGAAAACTGTTTGCCTACACGCACCCTACTCTTTGAGCCATTTAGACACATTCGTATAAGTCTAACCAACTTTTTAGGAATTCCGAACTCCAGGAGGATACTATATAACTTCTCCCTCTTAATTGAATCATATGCTTTTTTGAAGTCTACATATAGTTGATGTACAGTACCATTATATTCCCATTTCTTCTCTAAAATCTGTCTTATACTGAAAATCTGATCTGTTGTAGACCTGTTTCTTCTAAATGCACATTGATGATCTCCTAGAATGTCATCAATATAGGGAGTAAGTCTGCTTACTAATATATTTGTTAGAATTTTGTACGAAGTTGAAAGTAATGAGATGCCCCTGTAGTTGTTGCAATCAGTTTTATCTCCTTTCTTATAAATTGGTAAGATAATTGATTCCTTCCATTCATCTGGAAGAGCTTCTTTTTCCCAAATCATACTAAGCAACCAGCGTATCTTGTCCATCAATTTTTCTCCCCCTGATTTTATCAGTTCTGCTGGGATCTCATCTGAACCTGATGCTTTATACATCTTCAATTTTTCAATCGCCATTTCAACCTCTAATGCACTTGGCTCTGCGACTAGCATTTCTGCTGTCTGTAACTTATCCTCCTCAATGTCCTGTTCTGTATGTACATTTAATAGCTGATTAAAGTAACCTTTCCATCTATTTAATATACTCCTAGAATCTGCAATCATATCCCCATTTTCATTCCGAATTATGTTTGTTCTAGCCTGAAACCCCTTCTTCTCTATCCTAATTCCCTGATATAATTCTCTAATGTTACTATTTTTTGCATTCATTTCAAGATCATTAATCTTCTCTCTCAAATATTCCCTCTTTTTACTCTTTAGTAACTTGGTGGTTTCCCTTCTAACACTACCCAATTGCTCTAAATTTACCTCATTTGGCTCGTGTAACCATTTCATTTTGCTAGCTTTCTTTTCTTTACAATGTCGGCACATTCCTCATCAAACCATTTCTTGTTTTGCCTCTTTTTTAAACAACCAATGCTTTCTGATGCTGACAATTTAATAGTATCTCTTATAGCCTCCCATTCTTTATTTATATCAGTTTCTTCTTCGTTTGCCACATTGTCATCTGAAGATTCCAGTACTTCAAATCTATTAGCAATTTTGATTTGGTATTCTTGCCGCATTTCATCATTTTTCAAGTTTTTTAATTCATATTTTACAGAATCATCTTTAGCGTTCGTTCCTCTCATAAGCGATAGCCGTTGTCTGATTTTCACTCTGACCAGATGATGATCCGAATTGCAGTCTGTCCCTCTAACTGATCTAACATCAATGATGCTACTGTGCCAGCGTTTATCCACTAATACATGATCTATCTGGTTCCGAGTTTCTCCATCTGGGGACGCCCAGGTGTATTTATGAATATCCTTATGCTGAAATGTTGTGCTCTTAAGAATGAGATTCTTTGATGTGGCAAATGTGACTAATCTAACCCCGTTGTCGTTACTATCTTCATGAAGACTGAATTTGCCTATTGTTGGTTTGAATATATTTTCCCGCCCCACTTTTGCATTAAAATCTCCTAAGACAATTTTCATATGATATCGTGAAAGGGTATCAAATAAGCATTCTAATTCTTCATAGAACTCATCCTTGATCTTGTCATCTTTATCTTCTGTGGGGGCATGTACATTTACAATTATAAAATCATGTCGTTTACCCTTTAGAATTATGTATGATATCCTATCACTAACAAATTTAATATCTCGGATAGCGGATAGGATCCTCCTTCTGACTAAAAAACCCGTTCCAAATGCAGGTCTTTCTGCACCCCCATAGTATAATGCAAAGCTTCCTGATTCCTGACTACCTTCTCCTGGCCACCTAACTTCCTGTAAAGCGACTATATCCAAGGGCGATTTATCCAATTCCTGCGTTAATATCTCTAGTGCCCCGCTATTGTATAAAGTCCTAACATTCCATGTTCCTAGGAACATGTCCTTGTGTTTGAGCCTTTGGCATGGGTTCCCTGAAGTAGTCCCCGCCCGGAGAACCGAATGGGGGACTATTTGACCTCCGGAAAATTTTACCCCAGATGAACCCATGTCCGCATTTCTTGACGGTTGTATTTTTATGGTGAAAGATCGTCACTCTTTCGCCCAAGGTACTTTTTTCGTCTGGCTTATCACCTTCGACCAGTCCGGCATGGGTAACCCTATCGGCAGCAATGCTACCGCCGGCATAGCTCTCAGGATCATTTAAGCACGCAAGCCACTCCACCACGACAAGGTAAAGATACCATGGAGGGGGAAACAGAGTTATGAATTTTGATATTCCGATGGAGGGTGACCTTGTTTGGAGGTTCTTTGGCCAACCACAGGATGGAGCTGACATCGACATCCAGGTGGTGCAACATAATGCAACATAAATAAAACCAGTCTGGGAAAGCTGAAGATAAAACAGAATTGTTTTGAAACATGTTCAAGAACAAATCAACATTAATATTGAGGTAAGATGTCTAGACCAAAAATAATATAATTAAAATAACCTCAAAATATAACTTCCTAAAATTAAATATCAATGTGTTCATACAAATGTTAGTGATATACAGTATATAATAGAGCAGTAATATACACTGCCTAATTCTCAGCTAGGATATCCTGCCTGTTATATTTAAATTAATATTCGGAAGTAAACATTATAAGGTTATATCATTAATTGTGAGTGGAGAACATATTTTTAACGACTCACCTCATATAATTTCAAATTTCTTTGATACCGGCGGTTTCAGACAATATCTTGTCCCTCTTCAGTCATGGTTTCCACTGATGAAATTCTCTGGTTGTTGATTTCTCTAAGGACATCACCTCTTGTGCTGCCATCTTTGGTTGGGATTATAAACTTTGAAATTAATTTGTTTATCCCAACCAAAGATGGCAGCACAAGAGGTGATGTCCTTAGAGAAATCAACAACCAGAGAATTTCATCAGTGGAAGCCATGACTGAAGAGGGACAAGATATTGTCTGAAACCGCCGGTATCAAAGAAATTGGAAATTATATGACGTGAGTCGTTAAAAATATGTTCTCCACTCACCATTAATATCCTGCCTGTATTTACCTGTATGGGACAGAAAACGGCGATACATTCCCATCAATTGTAACCAAATTTCCTCCTTCAACGTCAACTTTCCCAAAGGACATTATGCTTTCACATAATGATTTCTCCAGATCCAAGTCAACGGTAACCTGTGGAACGGACTTAACTACTTCATCACTGAAACATACACAAACACATATTCATAATTCAGAAGAAATGGATATTTCCAAAAGCACAGCAAAGAAAATAATAAAGGATACAATCAGAAACAAAATATTATTAGGCAATATCAGAGATTACATATATCAAGAAAAAAAAATTAGATCTCCAGAAAAGAATTGATTGAAAAATAATTCAAAAGATCAATAGAGATGATGTAAACATATATAAGAACTACAGAAAGACTAGATTAGATGACTAAAATAGATTTGAAAAAGAGGAAAAGAAATCTGAGTAGTTGAATAAAAATTTGAAAGTCTGGGAAAGCTGACGATAAAACAGAATTGTTTTGAAACATGTCCAAGAAAAAATCAACATTAATATTGAGGTAAGATGTCCAGATCAAAAATAATATAATTATAAATAAAAATTTGATGTTTTTATTATTCATTTCATACATCTCAATGATGGATAAATCATATTTGAAGAGAAAAATTATATGACTAAAACTGGGGCTTTCTAGGCTCGATCAACTGAGCTATATGAGCAAGTTCCAATCTAAATGCAAATTTTTCTCTTATATATGCTGTTAATTTCTGCACACCAAATGCTACAAAACCTTTGCTTCTATCTTGCAAATGACGGCTTCTTTATTAAGAAGACATTTATTTGGGAATTTTACTTCTTCTTCTTCTTCCTTACAAGTATTAGGCCAAGGCCTGTTACGATCCTATAGAAAATTTTCCCTCCAGCGTCTTCTGGAAAATTCTCATATAAGACTTGAAAGCATAATAATAGTCCCTTCGATTGGTTGCTGGCCAAAGGAAGGCAAGACCAGTGATGGGGCTGCCATCTTATAGCCTCTGGTCAGGTTTTTCTGGAGAAGAAAAGAAAATATAGGAAAGAAGAAATGGAAGAAAGGAAAGACTCCCTAGTCCTCGGATGCCCTAATAGCGTCGGGGTCGAAAAAACAAGAGTTAACCAAGAGAGGTTAGATAGTAAAGTTAAAAGAGTGCAAAACACAAGTAAGTGGAAGAAATGTTTTGCTCAGCTTGGGCACCTTGTGGTCGCCATCCACATATCCCCTAGATGAGGACCCCTGAGGGATACATTACATTATAAAGCCAGTACGGCTTCTTTCGATGTTTTATTATCAATTTCATTCATCTCAATGGTGGATAAATCACATTCTTCTTCTTCTTCCTTCCAAGTATTAGGCCGAGGCCTGTTACGATCCTATAGAAAATTTTCCCTTATGGGAAATTCTCGTATAAGACTTGAAAGCATAATAGTAGTCCCTTCGATTGGTTGCTGGCCAAAGGAAGGCAAGACCAGTGATGGGGCTGCCATCTTATAGCCTCTGGTCAGGCTTTTCTGGAGAAGAAAAGAAAATAAAGGAAAGAAGAAATGGAAGAAAGGAAGGACTCCCTAGCCCTCGGATGCCCTAATAGCGTCGGGGTCGAAAAAACAAGAGTTAACCAAGAGAGGTTAGATAGTAAAGTTAAAAGAGTGCAAAACACAAGTAAGTGGAAGAAATGTTTTGCACAGCTTGGGCACCTTGTGGTCGCCATCCACATATCCTCTAGATGAGGACCCCTGAGGGTTGAAGGGAAAAATTATACACTCAGACAAGGGCTTAAACCCAGGACCTTTGGCTTTCTAGGCCAAGTGTATATAAGAAAAAAAAAATGCATTTAAATTGGAATTTGCTCAGATAGCTCAGTCGGATCTAATATAATAAAATTAATTTTCTCACCTGGTCTTATTTCATACAAACTGATTGAAAGTCTCCAAAAAAATGTTTGAACAAGAAATTTATTTGATGAGTCGAGGTGCATATTTCTGATTCCATGTGTTATAATTAATTATAAATAGAACATAAACAGATTTTTTTATCCATGATTCATTATAACAATATTTTATGTTAAAAATATTGCAAAATATTTTCAGAAAATTAAAATGTTATATATTATAAGCCCATGTTTTCCCTTTACAGACATTCAGGCGCTCTGCCCCTACAGGGAAGAATTTAGTTAAACTTGTTTTCGTATAGATGTCATTTTGAGTGGCCCGTGGTCAGCGTTCCGCCTCATACTGACATCTAGGAAACCAAGGTAGTACTAGGACGGGAAAATTCAGTAAATTTTGCTTAGAGGCCTTTTCATTCAGGCTTAAGGATTTTTTACAAGCCTGAAAATCTTCAGACTCGGGACCCACAGCTTAAAGCCCCTCCTGGAGGACTTGCTCCTTGGATTTTTCCATCCTAAAAAATCCATCGACCCCGGCCAGGTTTGAACCCGCGACCCTCAGGACCAGAGGCAAGGAGCATAACCACTAGTCCTCCGCAGCCGACCTATTAAAAATCTTGGTGATAGTATTAATGTGTAAAGCTTACATGTGGCAGTCAGTGGGGACTGAGTTACGTGACTGCAGAAGGGCAATCTGTTGGCTATGCAGAACATCAACTTGTCGTAATAACTGCTTTTCGCGTGACTGTAGTGCTTCATTCAGCCTAGTAAATGATTCTCGAATCTTTGTCTGCACCTGAAAAATAAAAAAAAATATTTAAAAATATATATTCCTTGCTGATTTGCAACGATCAATTTATAATTTACAAAAAATAGCTGCCAAATTTAATATGGAAATATCAATTAACAAAACTAAAATTATGGCATTTCATGGGAAGGACCCCATACAAAGTAAAATCTGTCTCCAGAATAAAATTTTATAGAGATCTAATCAATTTAAATATCTTGGATATTATCTCTCTATCTGGGATGAAAAGGATATGCCTGAACAAAAATTACTAGTTATAATAAAAGTTTAGGAATTATTAATCAAGTTATGAAACCATCCCTTGTACAAAAAACACCACATTATGTTTATATAACACTTTGGCTAGACCAGTGTTGACCTATGGTAGTGAAGCATGGACACTAAAAAGACAACATGAAAGCAGAATAACGGCTTGTGAAATGAGATTCATGCGCAGAACAGCGGGTTACACCAGATGGGATTGGAAAAGGAACACCGATATCTTAAAAGAATAGAAGACTACGCCAATTTTGGAATATATTAAACAGTACCAACTAAATTGGAAACACCATCTTGAAAGAATGAGTTCAAATCGGATCCCCAAAGCTGTTTATAATTATATGCGGAAAGGCTACTGTTTTTAACAGAGAGGAGACCCTTTAATTCCTTCCATCGAAGGCTTAAAGGAACCGACCTGGACAGTAACCTAGTGTCCAATCCCTCACCTTCTCGTGGTGCAGCTGTTAGTAATCATGCTTATGCATGATGAACGAAAGGGAAGGGCTACTCACCAACAAGCACTGGTCAGCTTGGTGAGTTTTTCTTTTTTGACCGAATTGGTATTACTTCTCCTCCCCATACCAATTCCCTCTTTCAACTTTTCTATCCAGTCTCCCTTGACTGACCTCTTGTTTCTTTCGACCCTGATGGTATTAGAGTACTCGAGGCCTAGGGGTTCATTTCTCCTTCCTTCCTATACCTACTTTCTCTCAATGGGTGACGTAACCACCACATGTGGTGCCTACTACTAAACGGTTACAACTAGTTTATTGTACTCCAATACAAACATGAAGCCTTGGATAAAGAAATACAAATCCGGAGGTAAAATAGTCCCCCATTCGGATCTCCGGACGGGGACCTTTCTTCAAGGAAACAAATATACCAAACCAAACTTGATCAAAATCCTCCAGTGGAATACTGGAGGACTATCACAAGCTAAAAAGACTGAACTTACAAAAATGCTATCTGACCACCAAATTGATGTATTCACAATTCAAGAAGCAAATCTCACACAGGAACAGTTGCAATATTACCACTTCAAGGATTTTACTGTTCACATACTTCCTAAAGGACGACAAATAAGCAGTGGTATTTTAGTTGGAATTCGAACACATATGACTTCATCTGTTCAAATTATCAAAGAAATGGACAATGTAGACAAAATTGAAATAATTAAAATTAACATATGGATAAATAAATCTCAGTACAATATATATTCAATTTATAATCCACCAAATAACTCCCCTAATCTTGAACATATTACAATAAACCCAAACACAATTATAATGGGAGATTTTAATGCCCATTCACGACGATGGGGCTATACCAAATCTAATAATGCAGGGAAAATTGTAGAAGACTTATTAAATTCAACACCCATAGAAATAATACACAACAAAGAGGATCCTCCAACATATATACATTACTCTGGTTCAGGAACTAATCCTGACTTACTCTTTGTATCTTCTAATTTATACTCCAAAACCAAAAAACAAATTGTAGAAGATCCTGGCTCAGGACATAGAGCCATCATTGCTACTATTCAACTGGGGAATAACAACTTACTTCCAATGCATCTTAAACCCAGGTGGAACTTCAAAAAAGCCAATTGGAAACTGTACACAGACGAACTGGAAACCAAATTTGAAAATCCTTTAAACATATCACTTCAGTCAGATCAAATTAATAAATCTATATGCAAAATAATATTAAAAACAGCAAAAAAATATATACCACGAGGAATAGTTAAAAACTACAAACCCTTCTGGAATTCAAAATTAGAAAGAATGAAAATAGACCGAGATCTCGCTAGAAATAAAGCAGAAAAAACAAAAGACCCAAAAGATGTACAAAATTGGAGAAAACTGTGCGCACAACTCAAAAAAGAAATTAACAGCAATAAAAGAGAAAATATTAATAACTTCCTCCAAAAAATGGATTATAGGAAAGATGGCCAGAAAGCATATAGATTTGTACACAATATACAAAATAAAAAAGAACGGCAAAAAACACCATTTATCCACAACAACAAACAGATTACAAATGAAAGTGAAATAGCCAACAAATTCAACAAACACTACGCTAACACCTATACTTTGTCCTCAGAGAACAAAAAAGAACAAAAAACAATAAAAGAGAACCTAAAAAATTACATAAAATCAACAAGCAGTACAAAAGATAATATCTTTAATAAGAATTTCAACATTAAAGAGTTAAACATAGCCATTAATAGTTTAAAATCAAACAAATCTCCAGGAGCAGATAATATACATGCAGAATTTCTCAAACACCTTGGCAATAAAGCCAAAACTCAATTGCTCTCCCTTTATAATCTTTCTTGGAACACAAAAGTTCCTGATGATTGGAAAAAAGCTATTATAATACCTATTTCGAAAACAAAAAAATCAACAAATACTTTTTCAAATTATCGCCCAATAGCACTAACTAGTGTAATTGTTAAAACAATGGAAAAAATGATTTCAAATCGATTAAATTGGTATTTAGAAACCAATAATTTACTTTCACCCAATCAAGCTGGATTTAGAGAATTACAATCAACAAATCAACAAATTGTACACCTAAGTCAATCTATTAAAGACAGTTTCAACAGAAAAGAAGACACTCTGGCAATGTTCGTTGATTTCCAAGGAGCATATAACTCTATTTGGAGATATAAATTATTAGAAAAAATGCAGACTTTAGGCATTCAAGGGAATATGCTACTCTGGATCAGCAATTTTCTCATCCAACGGTTCATCGCTACAAAGTATAATAATCACCTCTCTAAATACCAACAAACACATCGAGGTTTACCACAGGGTTCTGTACTCAGTACCATTCTCTTCAATATCTACATTAATGATCTACCTAAGCATATAGAAAAGCTCGAAACGAAAACCCTACTTTTTGCTGATGATGTTGTAATATGGGTCTCCAAACCGAAAAACCAAAGTCAACAATTAATAACCATAGCCCAACAATCACTAATACAGTTAGAGAATTGGACATCCCAGAACTTAATGAAGATAAATATACAGAAAACAAATTATCAACTATTTACATTAAGAAAGAAACCACTACCCATCACTCTGAAATTGGAGGGTGAATTATTAACTCAAACACATGAAGCAAAATATTTAGGAATAACTCTGGACACAAAATTAACATGGAAGAAACACATGGAGAATATATGTACAAAGATAGAAACAAGGTTACCATTATTAAAACGATTAGCAGGGAAAAAGTGGGGTTGCAACACACAAACCCTAAACACCTTCTACCAAATGTACATAAAACCTGTACTTCAATATTGTGAAGAAATCCTAGTAACTACTAAAGTGGAAAAACTTAATAAATTGCAGAACCAAATCCTCCGTCTGATAACAGGAGCCGTTAAAACAACACCAATCACTGCCATGCAAATCTTAACAAATAACCCAAACATAGCATCTGAAATTGAGAAAACAGCAGTCACACAGTATGAAAAATTTTTAAGGCTACCCCATAATAACTGGACCCAAAGAAAACCACAAGTATGTTTAAAATCTCAGCAAAGCTTCCTAAGCATTGTACAAGAAATCAAACAGAAATTGCAACTTCCACATTCAAAAGAAAATATGCAGATGAGAAACAACCCTCTAGAATTTTTGGAAATCGAATATAACCTTCATTTAACAGAAGACATCAAGAAATCTGAAACTCCTCCATATATTTTAAAACAAATGTCACTGGAAATGATAAATCTAAGATACCCAGCTCCTGAATGGATACATATTTTTACAGATGGCTCCAGCCTACCAAATGATGGTGGCACTGGTGCTGGTGCAGTATGTCCACTTTTTTCCTTTTATCGTAAACTAAACACAAATTCAACAAACTTTGATGGCGAAATTCTAGCAATTTTCTTAAGTTTACAAAATCTCTTATATCACATCCAAAAATTTACAAAAGTTGTAATTCTCTGTGACTCCAAAGCAGCCATTCTTGCTATAACACGAGACACAACACCCAAAAGCATCAAAATTATCGAATGTCACAAAATGATAAAACATTTATCCCGTCTACATAAAAAAGTTGTACTTCAATGGATTCCGGCCCATTGTGGAGTGACAGGCAATGAAATAGCCGATTTTCTAGCCAAGAAGGGTAGCAAAATTGTTTCAAACCCAACTTCTGCTCCAGTTTCCTTTCACTCTATCAAAAGAATTATCTCAAATAAATACATCAATAAACTTAGAGAAGAATACACCACCAAAACATCTGGAAAGGAATGGGAAAATCTACAAGCTTATGACATTGCTACATTACAAAGAAAATCTGCAGTAGCAACATTCAGACTGCTAACGGGACATGACTGCTTGAATAAACACCTACACAGAATTGGCATAACAGATTCACCTAAATGCCCTTTTTGCAATTTAAATGAAGATATGGAAAGAAACCATCTCTTCCGTTGTCCAGCTTTTGTAGAAGAGACCAGCCTTTCTGCTAAATATTGGAGTGCAAGAGAGCGAATGATTTCATTATCAAGTGCTCGACATTAGATACCAACCAACCAATTATATACCAAGAGGACGAAGATCACTGGGCCGTCCTATGAAACGCTGGAGGGAAAATTTTCTATAGGATCGCCTAACAGGCCTTGGCCTAATATTTGGAAGGAAGAAGAAGAAGAAGATGTTTGTATGAAATTAATAACATTATAGTCTAACTTAAACACGCGTTCAAAAGGAAGCAAACTTGCAACGCAACAATAGGAGCAAACATATGGCTTCACTAGATCCAATACTCCAAGTTAGGGCATTCCTAGTACGTATATCTCTATGTCGATGATAGAAATGCATATTGTGCAGCATTAATGAAATATTAGTACCCATACATTAAACATCACGTTACCTACAATGTTTTTATTTAAATTTATCATTCACTGTGAAGGACAAATTTTTCTCTTCAAATATTAATCAAGTTCATATTATTCGTTTTTAAACATCTTAATGATGGACAAATTATATTTGAAAAGAAAAATATATGCCTAGACTGGGTTTCAACCCAGGACTGACTCTCTATGTCAATGTTCTTCCAAGTGAGCTACCTAGGCCTCCAATATAATGTTTAAATTCCCAATAAAATGTCTTCTTAATAAAGAAGCCGCCATTTGCAAAAATGGTAGCAACGGCTCGTAGCATTTGGGGTTAGGGAGTTAACTATGTAGAAGAGAAAAATACGTGTTTAGATTGGAGGCCTAGGTAGCTCACTTGGAAGAGCATTGACATAGAGAGTCAAAGGTCCTGGGTTCAAACCCCAGTCTAGGCGTATATTTTTATTTTCAAATATAATTTGTCCATCATTTTCCGATTGAGGGTTTTTCCACTTTTTCAGCGGTTGCCCTTTTACCAGCCGGCTGCTGGCCCTTCAGATCCACATGTGTCAATCACAGAGGTAGATGATCAACAGCCAGTGTAGGGGTGACATGTGGTTAGCATGTCGAGTCCCCCAGCAGTTATAGCTGATTCATCAACCTGGAGCCGCTACTTATTGTAGCTACCCAATTGCCTCACGATGCTGGGTGGGCACCGGTCCCATACTGGCCGAAATACCATGAGAAAATGTCTTCCCCCATGGAGACTCGAACCAGCGCAAGTCCCGTAGCTCTGCGCCAAGGCTTCCTACCTTAACCGCTCGGCTACGGCGCGGGGCTTGTCCATCATTAAGATGTTTAAAAACGAATAATATTAACATTGAAAGAAGAACTACTGGCTTTATAAGTAATGTTTAAATTCCCAATAAAATGTCTTCTTAATAAAGAAGCTGCCATTTGCAAAAATCATAGCAACAGCTCGTAGCATTTGGGGTTAGGGAGTTAACTATGTAGAAGAGAAAATTATGCATTTAGATTGGAGGCCTAGCTAGCTCATTTGGAAGAGCATTGACATAGAGAGTCAAAGGTCCCGGGTTTAAACCCTAGTCTAGGCATATATTTTTCTTTTCAAATATAATTAATCAAGTTACCTGACTAGTTGTTAGCTGCAGAAGTTGATGTGATTGTGCCAAACTTGTTGCAGGATCAGTAATACTGCTACTAGATGCTGTATTTGATTCATCTTTTCTGTCTATCATGATAACTACCTGCAATCAGAATATTTCATAAACTTACACCAATAGAACAAATTGTATATTGACTTAGGCTTTCACGGCCGGAGTTACTATGATGATCTAGAAGATTTCCGGGCTGTTGGCCGTGGTCTTGAGGCTTGTAGTTCCCCAACTTTTTGCCAGAGATTGCGTCCGGCATCCTCAAGGGTTATCTTGAGACTGGCAATTTTGTCGGCTACCTGCTCTATTTATACATTTATCCGCGATGTGTTCTCTGCGCAGTCCGTTACTTCGTAAATTGTATCTGCCTTCTGGTTGGTTAGCATTAGGGTCTTCCATTGCACCAATGATGTTGCTGTCTGATGTTCTAGTAGATTGTTCTCGTAGGGGTTTGCATCTGGCTTTTGTTAAGACTGGTATCCATGCTTTGTTGACTTTTAATGATTCTTCTTTTCTATTGTAACTATTTTGATGTTTGAATGATCTCATTGATGGCAACGAGAAGCCATTGAAATATTCAAACATCAAAATAGTTACAATAGAAAAGAAGAATCATTAAAGTCAACAAAGCATGGATACCAGTCTTAACAAAAGCCAGATGCAAACCCCTACGAGAACAATCTACTAGAACATCAGACAGCAACATCATTGGTGCAATGGAAGACCCTAATGCTAACCAACCAGAAGGCAGATACAATTTACGAAGTGACGGACCGCGCAGAGAACACGTCGCGGATAAATGTATAAATAGAGCAGATAGTCGACAAAATTGCCAGTCTCAAGACAACCCTTGAGGATGCCGGACGCAGTCTCTGGCAAAACGTTGGGGAACTACAAGCCTCAAGACCACGGCCAACAGCCCAGAAATCTTCTAGATCATCATAGAACAAATTATGTAACTTAATACAGGTACATCTGTAATATTGGAGACAATGTAATTCTCTATTATACAGAGAGGATCTCTCGACCTACGGCCAGGCTAGTGGGAAAAGCAAGTTTATGACTCACAGTCAGCCATGCAGTTGCACTTCTTCCGCTAGCCTGACTGTAGGTCAGAAGATCTTCTCTGAATTAAGCTATATGCCTATATATTATTATTACCTATAAATTTTATAAAATGTATACTAATATCCTTTGTTCATAGCATTTCTTAACTACTGCCACAAAGAAATAATAGATATATTTTTTAAGACATTATCTTAAAATAGTCCACCGCTGTGGTCGAGGTAGCATGCTGCCTTGTCACGCAGCGGGCCCAGGTTCGATTCCTGTTCGGGACAGGCTCCTGGGTGAGGTTTTCCTCACCTGTAAGGCAAATGTCAGAAAGCTTAGGGCCCAACGGTCCCCGAAAATCATCCGGCGCCATCATCATCTTTATCCCTCTCATTATCATCATCATCCTTCACCATGTGAAAATCAACAGGAAGCTATCACACCTATAATTTCCTAGTAAAGCTGCAGAGCATAGCATGAAAATGCTATGATTGCAGTGAAAGATCTGCCCTCGGGCACAATTACTATGGATGGATCTTAATATAGACCCATCAGTACTGTATAATGTTGAATGGCCTTATCTAAGGTCAATGTTTTCAATTAGAAATGAACCTATGTTAACCTGTAAACACATTTGCATTATTTTGTTACAAAAGCATATGCATGGGGTGAAAATTACCCAAAATTTAGAATAGCCTTCAGTGAAAAATTTATATTGGAAATTGATATTAACCTACATACATGCAATCAGCACACTTACATTATCATTAGGACTAGGATGTTTATGTACTAAAAGTTAAGATTAAAACATAGTATAATGAAAAGTTAGACTTCTGACTGCCTTTTGTTTTGGTTTCACACACAAACAGTTAAATAATATACTATCAGCATTGTAATCTTATCTCTTATAAAAAAATTCTAGCAGTAATTATGATGCACATAATAAATTTTGATTATATTTACAGAATTTGACCTTGTGTAAATACACAATCATATGAAGATGTGAGAAAAATTAATTACTACAGATGTAACAAAATCTTGGAAAATCAGTAAACAAATAAGAGGAACTTAAAATACTAGCATCAGAATTTTCCCCTACACACTAGAACAGAATGTAGGCAGAAACTTTGAAAAAATCATTTGAGATAAATGCAACAATTTGCATATGTAGATAATTATTTATTAATTGTAAAAAATGTTTTGTTTTAAGTATCATTGCAATACGTTTAAAATAGTACGAAATATTCAGTAAATACGGAAAAGTACGTAGAGCAACAGTATTACAAGAATGTAGTATGAAAAATCATAAGCTGAGAAAGTTAATGAAATCATGCAGTCAACTATTAAAGAATGTTTGACTGAAAGGTAGCAATAGCAGGAGTGTTAATATGCTATAGCATAGAGTAGGCCTAGTGCTACCAATCAAATTTATATGGGTCTGGGTATTTTTCAACCCGAACGTGTGTTCACGGATTAAGTTGCGAATTTATTCATAAAATTAATAAACTTTATTTTATGATAAACATGCATATTTAAAAACACGTTTAAGATTGACAAATAGTATGCAGGGATATGGCTATTTTATTTCGTACAAGAACAGACATATTTATTATAAACATGATATGTAAACAATTCTAAAAATTTTAGTAAATTATTTACATTCAATGGATATACATTATAACCTCAATTTTTTCCCCCTTATATGATATATTACACATTCTTGTTCTTACCTCTAAATAATGTCTGCTCCAATCAAGTATTCCTAAATATGCATCCACGAAACAATGCGGGACAGTAATTCCATATGTTTCTCACCTCAAATATTAAAAGTAGAGGTGAGATTCCATTGTTTCCGATTGTTTGCTCCACGCAGTGAACATACTGTAATGGCTTCAAGACCTTGACCAAGAAACATATTGTACTCATTCCACATATACGACTTCACTGATTAAAACAATTTCAAAAACATTACTCGAACATAAAAAAAAATTGGTTCTATTTTTTTAATATGACATAAGTCCACCTATATAAATTTAAAAAAAGAACTCCACAAATTATTGTTGCATTATGTCAATAATTACCTGTGGAAAATGTATATGTTGATTTTTTCCCCCAAAAATAATGTGAGAAATGCCTAGTGTTGAATAAGAAGTTGACATAATTTTATCCTAAGTCGCCACAACTAACTCACTGGCACTATCGATCCCATAGGTTCATGGCCATTCGGATGTAAGATCTATACACACTCCTGTCCCGAGCTAATGTTTTCCAATCATCCCCTGTATAATCTACTTCACTCAAATTATGGTCAATGTTATTCTCCTGCCTCATTCTTGGCCTACCTAGTAGGCACTTTCCCTCTGGTTTTCCTACTTACTTTCCATGCCCCTCTTTCATTCCCTATTTGTGTTACATGTCCTGCCCATAACAGTCTACGAGAGACTTATTATATCTGGTTTCCTATAAAGATCATGTAGCTCATTGTTATGTAGTCTTCTACATTCATCTGTCTGTGAGCTCTCTGGCTCTCTTTGGTCCAGAAAGTTTCCTTCTTCTTCGGCTTTCCCCCACTTAAGAATTTTATTCTCAAATACTTGCAATGTTTTCTTCTCCCTTAAAGTAATAGTCCATTATTTGCATCCATATACTATAAATGGGAGAATAACAGTTTTACATATTTTCTGTTTAATGTTATCCTAGAGAAATTGGTACGACAAGAGTACCTTTAATGCATAATACCATGTATTGCAAGAATTGAGCCTATGTTTAATTTCTTTGTGCACCTCATTCCTGTTTGTCATTGTTGTTCTCAGGTATTTGAATGCAACCATTTCTTCAAAATTCCCCTCATTTGTCATTAATTGTCCATTTCCATTATTTATTGTATTTCTAAGTGTGATCATGTATTTAGTTGTATTGATGTTTACTTTCAGCACCAATTTCTTAGTGCTACTTAATAGTGTGTGTGTGTTAGCTCTTAATATCTCCTCGCTATCGCCTACTCTAATTCAATCCAGGAAGTTACTACAGACCTTATGGGCTATGCCAGTGTCCCCCTACGTACAGAGGGTAGATGTTTGTTAAGGAGGGTTGGAGGGGCAAGGTTAGCAGTACTTTTTCCAAATCTATGTACTATACATTTAAAAAACATAGTTTTTTCTTTTATGGCATGCAAACTAGTTTTATAGTAAATATGAGAGTCAACACTTTCACACAGGATAGTACAAGTCCACACGAGCTCAGTGACAAGTGGTAACTGTTTTTTTCTTTAAGAGGGAATGGCTTGGACAGCTACAACTTACAACTATGTACCTGATGTGTTGCAATCTTCAGTTTCATATAAGAATTTCTCTCAAGAAAATACTGTTAAAGTGGTAACCCAGTTCCCTATTCCAAACACACAGTAACTTCCTGGGTTGAATCTGAATATTATAATACAACATTATCAGCAGAATACCATTGGACTGTAGGCCTTCTTAACTTTGCATGCAGATGGCAAGCCCGAGTACATTAATTTCAATATTACACTTGTTATTTTCTTATTTATATTTGCTTGGTTTCTTTAGTAGTAGCATCTCCTGTTGCTCTTACCCAAAGCATAGGGCCTCAACGAAGCAAGTCCACTGCACCCTATGTCGAGTCAAAATCTTCAACTCTCCCCATGTCTTCCTCCTCCACACTTCTTCTCCATGACAGTCGTGGTCTTCCTTTTTTTCCCTGGTCCAGAGGATAAAAAACAGGGTTTCTCTCTCAATAGCATTCTGATTTTTCCAAGTCGGCCGCGGTGGACTAGTGGTTATGCTCCTTGCCTCTGGTCCCGAGTTCCAACCCGGCCGGGGTTGATGGATTTTTTTAGGATGGAAAAATCCAAGGAGCAAGTCATCCGGGAGGAACTTTAAGCCGTGGGTCCCGAGTCTGAAGATTTTCAGGCTCGTAAAAAATCCTTAAGCCTGAATGAAAAGGCCTCTAAGCAAAATTTACTGAATTTTTCCGTCCTAGTACTACCTTGGTTTCTTAGATGTCAGTATGAGGCAGAACGCTGACTACAGACCACTCAAATGACATCTATACGAAAACAAGTGTAACTAAATCAGTATGGTTCAATTCTTCCCTGTACAGGGAGAGCGCCTAAATCCCTGTTAAGGGAAACATAGGTTTACAAGAAGAAGATTCTTCTTAAGAGTTATGGCCAATACATCTCCATTTTTGATTCCTTTAAAGAAAATGTAATCCTACTAATGTTAGTTTAGATAGAGAAAAGTGACAAAAACCAGTATAATAACTGTCAATGCTTTATTTGGAAATTTAAGTCATGCTAACATTCAGCAAGTTAAAATTAAATTAAAATGCTTCATACCTCACCTCATATCCAGTCTTCTAATTATACTGCAGTTTCAAAGCCTTGGCAGCTTCATCTTCAGTAAATTAAAATGCTTCATACTTCACCTCATATCCAGTCTTCTAATTAGACCGTGGTTTCAAAGCCTTGGCAGCTTCATCTTCAGTAAATTAAAATGCTTCATACCTCACCTCATGTCCAGTCTTCTAATTAGACCGTGGTTTCAAAGCCTTGGCAGCTTCATCTTCAGTAAATTAAAATGCTTCATACCTCACCTCATATCCAGTCTTCTAATTAGACCGTGGTTTCAAAGCCTTGGCAGCTTCATCTTCAGTAAATTAAAATGCTTCATACTTCACCTCATGTCCAGTCTTCTAATTAGACCGTGGTTTCAAAGCCTTGGCAGCTTCATCTTCAGTAAATTAAAATGCTTCATACCTCACCTCATGTCCAGTCTTCTAATTAGACCGTGGTTTCAAAGCCTTGGCAGCTTCATCTTCAGTAAATTAAAATGCTTCATACTTCACCTCATGTCCAGTCTTCTAATTAGACCGTGGTTTCAAAGCCTTGGCAGCTTCATCTTCAGTAAATTAAAATGTTTCATACCTCACCTCATGTCCAGTCTTCTAATTAGACCGTGGTTTCAAAGCGTTGGCAGCTTCATCTTCAGTAAATTAAAATGCTTCATACCTCACCTCATATCCAGTCTTCTAATTAGACCGTGGTTTCAAAGCCTTGGCAGCTTCATCTTCAGTAAATTAAAATGCTTCATACCTCACCTCATATCCAGTCTTCTAATTAGACCGTGGTTTCAAAGCCTTGGCAGCTTCATCTTCAGTAAATTAAAAAATGCTTCATACCTCACCTCATGTCCAGTCTTCTAATTAGACCGTGGTTTCAAAGCCTTGGCAGCTTCATCTTCAGTAAATTAAAATGCTTCATACCTCACCTCATGTCCAGTCTTCTAATTAGACCGTGGTTTCAAAGCCTTGGCAGCTTCATCTTCAGTAAATTAAAATGCTTCATACCTCACCTCATGTCCAGTCTTCTAATTAGACCGTGGTTCCAAAGCCTTGGCAGCTTCTACTTCAGTAAATTAAAATGCTTCATACTTCACCTCATGTCCAGTCTTCTAATTAGACCGTGGTTTCAAAGCCTTGGCAGCTTCCTCTTCAGTAAATTAAAATGCTTCATACCTCACCTCATATCCAGTCTTCTAATTAGACCGTGGTTTCAAAGCCTTGGCAGCTTCATCTTCAGTAAATTAAAATGCTTCATACTTCACCTCATATCCAGTCTTCTAATTAGACCGTGGTTTCAAAGCCTTGGCAGCTTCTACTTCAGTAAATTAAAATGCTTCATACTTCACCTCATGTCCAGTCTTCTAATTAGACCGTGGTTTCAAAGCCTTGGCAGCTTCATCTTCAGTAAATTAAAATGCTTCATACCTCACCTCATATCCAGTCTTCTAATTAGACCGTGGTTTCAAAGCCTTGGCAGCTTCATCTTCAGTAAATTAAAATGCTTCATACTTCACCTCATATCCAGTCTTCTAATTAGACCGTGGTTTCAAAGCCTTGGCAGCTTCATCTTCAGTAAATTAAAATGCTTCATACTGCACCTCATATCCAGTCTCTGAATTAGACCGTGGTTTCATAGCCTTGGCAGCTTCATCTTCAGTAAATTAAAATGCTTCATACTTCACCTCATATCCAGTCTTCTAATTAGACCGTGGTTTCAAAGCCTTGGCAGCTTCATCTTCAGTAAATTAAAATGCTTCATACCTCACCTCATATCCAGTCTTCTAATTAGACCGTGGTTTCAAAGCCTTGGCAGCTTCATCTTCAGTAAATTAAAATGCTTCATACTTCACCTCATATCCAGTCTTCTAATTAGACCGTGGTTTCAAAGCCTTGGCAGCTTCATCTTCAGTAAATTAAAATGCTTCATACTGCGCCTCATATCCAGTCTCTGAATTAGACCGTGGTTTCATAGCCTTGGCAGCTTCATCTTCAGTAAATTAAAATGCTTCATACTTCACCTCATATCCAGTCTTCTAATTAGACCGTGGTTTCAAAGCCTTGGCAGCTTCATCTTCAGTAAATTATAATGCTTCATACTTCACCTCATATCCAGTCTTCTAATTAGACCGTGGTTTCAAAGCCTTGGCAGCTTCCTCTTCAGTAAATTAAAATGCTTCATACTGCACCTCATATCCGGTCTTCTAATTAGACCGTGGTTTCAAAGCCTTGGCAGCTTCATCTTCAGTAAATTAAAATGCTTCATACCTCACCTCATGTCCAGTCTTCTAATTAGACCGTGGTTTCAAAGCCTTGGCAGCTTCATCTTCAGTAAATTAAAATGCTTCATACCTCACCTCATATCCAGTCTTCTAATTAGACCGTGGTTTCAAAGCGTTGGCAGCTTCATCTTCAGTAAATTAAAATGCTTCATACTTCAACTCATATCCAGTCTTCTAATTAGACCGTGGTTTCAAAGCCTTGGCAGCTTCATCTTCAGTAAATTAAAATGCTTCATACCTCACCTCATATCTAGTCTTATAATTAGACCGTGGTTTCAAAGCCTTGGCAGCTTCCTCTTCAGTAAATTAAAATGCTTCATACCTCACCTCATGTCCAGTCTTCTAATTAGACCGTGGTTTCAAATACTTGGCAGCTTCATCTTCAGTAAATTAAAATGCTTCATACTTCACCTCATATCCAGTCTTCTAATTAGACCGTGGTTTCAAAGCCTTGGCAGCTTCATCTTCAGTAAATTAAAATGCTTCATACCTCACCTCATATCCAGTCTTCTAATTAGACCGTGGTTTCAAAGCCTTGGCAGCTTCCTCTTCAGTAAATTAAAATGCTTCATACCTCACCTCATATCCAGTCTTCTAATTAGACCGTGGTTTCAAAGCCTTGGCAGCTTAATCTTCAGTAAATTAAAATGCTTCATACCTCACCTCATATCCAGTCTTCTAATTAGACCGTGGTTTCAAATACTTGGCAGCTTCATCTTCAGTAAATTAAAATGCTTCATACTTCACCTCATGTCCAGTCTTCTAATTAGACCGTGGTTTCAAAGCCTTGGCAGCTTCATCTTCAGTAAATTAAAATGCTTCATACTGCACCTCATATCCAGTCTTCTAATTAGACCGTGGTTTCAAAGCCTTGGCAGCTTCATCTTCAGTAAATTAAAATGCTTCATACTTCACCTCATATCCAGTCTTCTAATCAGACCGTGGTTTCAAAGCCTTGGCAGCTTCATCTTCAGTAAATTAAAATGCTTCATACTTCACCTCATATCCAGTCTTCTAATTAGACCGTGGTTTCAAAGCCTTGGCAGCTTCATCTTCAGTAAATTAAAATGCTTCATACTTCACCTCATGTCCAGTCTTCTAATTAGACCGTGGTTTCAAAGCCTTGGCAGCTTCATCTTCAGTAAATTAAAATGCTTCATACTTCACCTCATGTCCAGTCTTCTAATTAGACCGTGGTTTCAAAGCCTTGGCAGCTTCATCTTCAGTAAATTAAAATGCTTCATACTTCACCTCATATCCAGTCTTCTAATTAGACTGTGGTTTCAAAGCCTTGGCAGCTTCATCTTCAGTAAATTAAAATGCTTCGTACTTCACCTCATGTCCAGTCTTCTAATTAGACCGTGGTTTCAAAGCCTTGGCAGCTTCATCTTCAGTAATATATCGACTGAGATATTACTGAAGATGAAGCTGCCAAAGCTTTGAAACCATGGTCTAATTAGAAGACTGCATATGACGTGAGTCTTGGGTCCTAAAAGAAACAATAAAACAGAAATTACTAATTTTTGAAAGAATATTTGGACCAAATAGAGGAACTGATAACTGTTGGAGAATCAAAACAAATAACGAACTAAACAAATTAATAAAAAATCAGAACATAGTAAACCATATAAGATCTCTCAGAATTGGTCGGCTTGGACATTTGATAAGAATGGATGATCAGAGACTGGTCAAAAAACTCTACAAATGGAAACCTATAGGAGACAGAGCTGTTGGAAGACCGAAGATCAGATGGGAGAATGACACAATGAATGATCTAAGGAAAATGAAAGTGACTAGTTTGAATATGGCAAGAGACAGATTGGCATGGAGGAGGATTTTTGAGAAGGCCAAAACTTTCACCTTTGAAGTTGTTGTGCCTTAAGATGATGAAATGTGAAGCATTTAATTTAATCTTAAATTAAACCTCATAGTGATTTTTTCCAATAAAAGTTTAATCCATCAATACCCTATCCACTCTTAAAGTGATCCTCGTCAAAACAAAACCATATGACCTGCTCGCTTTTCATTGGTGATGAACACTGACGTACATTGTAGAAGCAATATCCTTCCGCCACTCGTACCACAATTACTGTCACTTTTGACAGGGAGATGACGACACAGCAACACAAGACTCGACACTTTCAGCCATTTTGTTTCATGAGAATCATCTGAAGCATGACTCAAATGCAACACCCATATGTAATAAACTATTTTAAGTTGTAATTACTGATTAGGTATATTTTAGAATATCATGTATGTTTTTAATAGTATTATTTTCATTCACGAAGAATAACAAGTATATTCAGAGGATATATTTTAATTTAATCAAGGGAACTACCTTTACATGTACTTATTGCTTCTACAACATACATCGGTGCCCATCTTCTTCTTCCTTCCAAGTATTAGGCCAAGGCCTGTTACGATCCTATAGAAAATTTTCCCTCCAGCGTTTCATAGGACGGCCCAGTGATCTTCGTCCTCTTGGTATATAATTATAAACAGCTTTGGGGATCCGATTTGAACTCATTCTTTCAAGATGGTGTTTCCAATTTAGTTGGTACTGTTTAACATATTCCAAAATTGGTGTAGTCTTCAATTCTTTTAAGATATCGGTGCCCATAACCAATGAAACATGGTTTTGTTTTGACGAGGACCACTTTAAGAGTGGACAGGGTATAAGATAATGTTGACTGATTCATGTATTTTATGTCTTCTGCAGTAGTAGACGAAACGTTGAGTGTTAATAAAACCAGACCATGGTCATTTAGCTTGAAAGACATAAAATACATGAATCAAGACACCTGCCGTGAAAGTCTACAGTTTTACATAATGTTGACTGTTATACTGATTTTTATGACATTTTTCTCTTCATCTAAAAAGGATTCATTCATTCATAGTGTTCTGCTCAAGAGCAGGTCTTTCACTGCAAACTCAGCATTCTCCACTCTTTCCTTGACTCAGCTTTCCTTTTTGTATCTGCATACAAACCATTTATTTTAATATTGTCTTATCATCTGATGTCTTTTTCTGCCTCTAACTTTCTTTCCGTTGACCATTCCTTCTAGAGCATCCTTCAGCAGGCAGTTTCTTCTTAGCCAGTGGCCAATCCAATTTCTTTTCCTCTTCTTTATGAGTTCCAGCATTGTTCTTCTTTCACCCACTCTGCCTAGCACATCTTCATTTCTTACTTTGTCTGTCCATTTTATACGTTCCATTTTTCTCCATATCCACATCTCAAAAGCTTCCTCATTCCGTCGTAATGTCCACGTCTCTGCACCATATAATGCTACACTCCACACAAAGCACTTCACTAGCCTCTTTCTTATTTCTCTTGCCATAGGTCCGCAGAAAATGCTTCTCTTCTTGTTGAAAGCTTCTTTTGCCATTGCTATCCTCTGCTTTACTTCTTGACTGCAGTTCATGTTACTACTGATAGTACAACCCAAGTATTTGAAGCTCTCCACTTGCTCAATGGCCTCATCTTTAATCTTCATGTTTATGTTCCTTTGTTTCTTTCCTATAATCATGGCCTTTGTCTTATTTATATTTATCTTCATCCCATAATCCTCGCACTTATCATTCAGCTCCATCAGCATGTTCCTCAATGTCGTTGCATCTTCTGCTAGCAAAGCCATATCATCAGCAAATCTTATGCACTTTATTCTTCTTCCTCCCATGTTTACGCCTCCCGTATTACTGAAGCAGTTCTTCATTAGGTCTTCCAGGTAGATGTTGAAAAGGGTAGGTGATAGAGGACATCCTTGCCTCACCCCTCTGACATTTCTTCTCCTATCTTCACTTTTATTCGCTGTTTCATATAAAGACTACTTATGATCCTCCTCTCCTTCCAGCTCACGCCAATTTTCTTCAAGATCTTCAGGAGTTTATTCCAATTTACTCTGTCAAAGGCCTTTTCCAGGTCAACAAATACTGCATGAACGTCTTTATCTTTTTCTATATATCTTTCTCCTATTGTTCGTATCAATCCAATTGCATCTCTTGTACCCTTTCCCGTCCTGAAGCCAAACTGTTCTGCTTCCAATTCGCTTTCCATCGTAGAACATAAACGTCGATTTAGTGTTCGCAGGAGAATCTTTGCAGAGTGTGATATCAAGCTGATAGTCCTGAACTCCTTACATTTCTTTGCATTGTTTTTCTTCGGTATTGGTATTAACACTGTCTCAGTCAATTCTTTGGGCCATTCACCTTCTTTATATATCTTGTTGCATAAACGCAAAATTTCCTTCTCCCAAACATTTAACTAATTCAATGGGGATTCCATCTACCCCTATTGCTTCACCATTTTTCATTTCCTTAATTGCTAGTCTAAAAAGGATAATAGAATTATATGTGAAGAGAAATATTTTCACCTAGACCGAGACTCGAACCCGGGACCTTTGGCTTTCTGGGCCAAATGCTCCAGCAACTGAGCTACCGAGGTGAGTTGCAATCTAGACGCAAATTTTTCTCTTATATACATTGTAATTCCCTCGTGCCAAATGCTTTGAAATCTGTGCTTCTATCTTTGCAAATGGCAGCTTCTTAGTTAAAAAGACATTTATTGGGAATTTAACACTACTTTATAAAGCCAGTAGGGCTTCTAGATCGCAACTCGCCGGTAGCTCAGTTGATAGAGCATTTGGCCCGGAAAGCCAAAGGTCCTGGGTTCGAGTCTCGGTGAAAATTTTTCTCTTCTAATATAATTTATCCTTCACTGAGAAGTGTTAAATTAATAATAAAAACATCAGGATAATAGATATTCACTCAATATAGGAAAAGTGGTACTAGGATTGCTAGGAATGGAAATTCATAAAATATAAAATGGGATTTCATCTAAATACTTGTGCTTATATTTTTAATTCACATTGTTATCATTAACTTTGCATGACAACTTTTACAGCATGTACTAAGTCATGCAGATGGCACTTCATGACTAGGTACTTGATGATTTTGGAACAAATGATCCAATAAAAAAAAAACACATTTAAAAATTCACACAATTTCAAAATTCTACTATTACATCTAATTTTTTGAAATTTCTATTAAAAATTCAGTCAGCAGACTATATACATGCATTCAGATCTTATGCAGGTAAATGTAAATTTAAAAAATAAAAAATTGACGGTTTCCATATTTATAATTATATTATATTTGGTCTGGACATCTTACCTCAATATTAATGTTGATTTGTTCTTGGACATGTTTCAAAACAATTCTGTTTTATCGTCAGCTTTCCCAGACTGGTTTTATTTATGTTGCATTATGTTGCACCACCTGGATGTCGATGTCAGCTCCATCCTGTGGTTGGCCAAAGAACCTCCAAACAAGGTCACCCTCCATCGGAATATCAAAATTCATAACTCTGTTTCTGTTCTTCTGAATATAAATTTTTTCCCAAATAGTCAGCTCTTTTGTATTTATTTCTATTTGGGAGAAAATTTATATTCAGAAGAACAGAAACAGAGTTATGAATTTTGATATTCCGATGGAGGGTGACCTTGTTTGGAGGTTCTTTGGCCAACCACAGGATGGAGCTGACATCGACATCCAGATGGTGCAACATAATGCAACATAAATAAAACCAGTCTGGGAAAGCTGAAGATAAAACAGAATTGTTTTGAAACATGTCCAAGAACAAATCAATATTAATATTGAGGTAAGATGTCCAGACCAAAAATAATATAATTAAAATAACCTCAAAATATAACTTCCTAAAATTAAATATTAATTCCATATTTATAATTTGTAAGAATACAAAAGTATGAACTATGAAAAAAAGACTAATGAATGCAAACAGAATATTACAGTAACTGTTTATGGAAAGGCAAGACAGTGTAATATTAAACAGAGATAAAATGAGATTAAAACTCTCAAAAAAGTAAAACAAGTATCTCTTCAGAGATATAAACAAATACTTGAATTTTAATGGCATACCTATAACAGTGCACTTAATTCCTGTCCACATTCTGTAAAAGTTCCTTATTTACAATCAAGCATTTGCATATATTAAGCTTTTGTAAGTTTATCAAGTTTTCAACCTTATTGTAAATAAAGAATATGGCAAAATTTTGGGAATAGAATTCTGGCAAAAACGAAGAGAATATAACTGCATAAAACAAATTTGAATTTAGGCCAACTTGCCCATAACTCATGATGTTATGAGGAATTGTGAACAGCATTGAGAATGTCATAAATAGTGACGAAATCTGAATCTGCAAGGGAGTTAAGTATGAGATGAGTCAAGAAACAACTCAACAAAATTAAAATAAACCTCATAGTAAATTAATGAGTCATTTTAACATCTTACCTCATATTTCATGTTTTTCAAACACGGTAACTATAGTTTTCAAATGATCTTGTCATTCATTTTCAACCGCCATTATGAGTTTTCAAATGAATGACAAGATCATTTGAAAACTATAGTTACCGTGTTTGAAAAACATGAAATATGAGGCAAGATGTTAAAATGACTCATTAATTTATTAATTAAGAACCTCATAATGTGTTTCCCAATTTTAACTTTGAATAAACCTCATAGTGTTATTTCCTACCTATATAACTTAATTGTAAACAAGTTCTAATATGCATTTACTTGAAAATAGCTTTCCATTAACATATCGATTTATTTATTTTCTAAAGGAATAAAAACAAATTCAGATTTATAAGCAAATGAAGTAAATATATTCGTGAAGAATGAGTCATTTTTTATATCTTACCTCATAGTTCATGTTTTCTTAAACACGGGAACTGCAGTTTTCAAAAGGAAACATCCCTTCCATTTTCAACCGACATTATGACTACCATATTTTCGTTGGAATCACCATCTTCCTTTTGAAAACTACAGTTCCTGTGTTTAAGAAAATATAAACTACTAGAAGTCCTGGCCACGCGTTGCTGTGGCAAAGGTATACGTTAAAAATTTTAATTAAGTTGCTGTCTTTCAGCCAGATTACTTAAAACTAATACTTACACACGAAATTAATAATATTGAAAATAAAATAAACACTGAACACACTTAAATTATGAAATAATCAATATTTGTAATTCAATTGAAATCTTTTGGAGGCTGTAGAAATTAATAAATTTAAAAGTAGTAACAAACTGTTAAATTCTCAACTTGATTTGAATGAATCCCCTTTGTTAAATTAAAAAATTTAAAAAAATATTGTTGTATTGTTGCGTAGATCAGTTGGAACACAATTCATAATTTGTTAACATGTCTGAAGAAGGTACAGTGTACCAAAACAGCTGTCACTGAATTATATAATAAATATGAAAATTAAATAAAACTATGTTTTATTTTTATTTAATTAATCAATTGAAATTCGCGGTCTTTGTTAAATAATAAACGAATTACCTTACCAAATTACCTTACACTGCCATCTGTTGTATCGTAAGGAACTCACAGATAATTACACCGCCATCTGTTAGAATCGTATGGAACTCACAGATAATTATAACTCTTTGTTAAATAATAAACAAATAATTTGCAACAAAAAAATAATGCGACTATAAATTTAGTTATAAACTACCCTAAGTCTCAAGTTGGATCAAACTGCACACAGTGTGCACAATTTTATTAAAATCGGTTCAGTAGTTTAGGATTCCATCGCGGACAAACAATGTGACACAAAATTTTTATATATTAAGATGAGGTAAGATATAAAAAATGATACATTCTTCATGAACAAGAACCGCATAATATTATTTCCCATATTTAACTATAAATAGGAGGCACGCCGTAGCGTAGTGGTTAAGGCACTGAGCTACAAGCCGGAGGGTCGAGGGTTCAAGTCCCGTTGGGGTCGGAATTTTTAAACTGACCCAAACCCTCTGGCGGCACTATGGCCCTGGGGTCGACTCAGCCTCTAACGGAAATGAGTACCAGACGCTTGTTCTGGGGGTAAAGGCGGCCGTCACGCAGGGCTGACAACCCGGCTGACATAAAAGTGCCGATTGTCTAGAAAAAGTGGGAGCCTTAACCTCCTACTACCCCAAGGGCCTCCGGGCCTGTTGTGGGATCACTTTACTTTACTTTATTTAACTATAAATAAATATTGGAAGTTAATATGTGACAAAGCTGTTTGGTCTGGAAAAACAGAAGTTAATTGTCTCATATTCAAAGAACCAGAAAGTCTTAATTGAATGGCCCAAGGCAATATAACCACATTGAGTAACATTTGCTATCTGTCAAATAAGGAACTTTTACAATCACAGGTACATATTCAACAATAGATTATTCTTATCTAAAAAAGTACTCTAATCCAAACATGGCAAGTAGCAGCATTTCCAGCACACAATTAACTCTTCTTAAGATATTATTGCTGTAGAACTCTGGTAAAAAGATAACAATAATATACTTGGACCAACGGATCTGTACCCCTACAGAGCTGGCTCGTTCTTAGAAAAGCACACGTCAGTATTCACACCATTTCACTGCACTCCACTCCCACTAGGTCAAACAGCATTATCGAGTAGGGATGTTGCCAAACTTCCCCATGTCATGGCTCTTGAATATTGAATAATGCAAGGTTGGAGTCGAGTTGAAAACACTGGAGTGCAAGAGAGAGATAGGAATGCAGGAGGGGAAATGATTTGCCGAGGCAGAAAAGGAAGTAGGTTTTAGTTCGCATATCTTACGGGGGGCACAGATCCGTTGGACAGATAATAGTAATGATAATTATTTCCCATATTTAACTTATGAATGATAATTTACTTATTTAAAGATATATTTTGTTAATGTGTTTAAAGAACAGTCATTGTGGATGAAGCAAAGATATTTTTTACAATATTAAGCTTTAATAGTGGGTGTAGAATATATTTTTAACGACACCTCATATGATTTCAAATTTCTTTGATACCGGCGGTTTCAGACAATATCTTGTCCCTCTTCGGTCATGGCTTCCACTGATAGAATTTCATCAGTGGAAGCCATGACCGAAGAGGGACAAGATATTGTCTGAAACCGCCGGAATCAAAGAAATTTGAAATCATATGAGGTGAGTCATTAAAAATATATTCTACACTCACTATTAATGATATAACCTCATAATGTTTACTTCCCAATATTAATTTAAATATAATATTAAGCTTGTTTAATTTGCTCCACAAAATAATTAGAACCAAAGAAAATATAATGTCAAAGAAGCCAAATTACAAGTTATAGTGAAACACTTAAAAACCACATATTATTTTCTACAGCTTTAGAACATTATATTACAGATAAATGCTATATTTATTATGCAATAAATAACACCAAGGTTGATTGTGGAGATAGCATTTAATCACACAATTTTTAAGGATGCCTGTTTACGTATTATTGAAGACTGTAAAATCTCAATTTTGGTTTTGTAGGGAAACCTATTTGACATTTCACCTGTAACATGGAAAAGTAATTGTAGCAAAAAGACAAAATACAATGAACTGTATAAGTTCAGTTTATTTAACCTGTGACAATATTGAAAGTTATCTATAATTGAGGCAGCAGCTGGAAAAATACAAGTAAATCATGTCTTAAGACAGAGATCTTCAAAGTTTTGTTTTATCTGCAGAAGAATAAAATTAAACATATTTATTTTGATATAATAAATTTGGGAATTTTAACAATTAAAGCCAAAGGTCCTGGGTTTGAGTCTCGGTCTGGGCACAAATTTTTCTCTTCTAATATAAAATTATGAGGTTTCCTGAATGGGAATCAAATGAATTGTGAATTCTTCTTACCTCACACATGTTTTTTTTTAAAAACACAGCACTGCAGTATCAGAGAACAATCTTCCCCATTGTCACTGGCACCAGATGGCAGTTTGGATAATTACCAGCAAAAGAAAAAATTGACAGTAGTGAAAACAACTGATGATGGGGAAGATTGTTCTCTGATTCTGTGTTTAAAAAACATAGATGTATGAGGTAAGAAGAATTCACGATTCATTTGATTCTTATATTTATTTTGCTTATTAATTAAGGTAGATAAATACATTTTTCTACAGAAAAATCAAGACTTTGAAGCTCTATATCTCAAAACATGGTTTCTACTTAATTCCAGTTTTCAGCCATCAACTCAATTACTTTGCGCTATGGCAAATTTGAGAACACAATTACCATTTAGTTTCATCATTAATTTCACAAGCAGATATTTTAATGAATGACAATTAGGCCTATAGAACTATAAGAAAATTATACTCAGAATTTTTGCAATATCTTCTTAGCATTAATTCTATATATAAGAGGAGGCAGACAGTTCTTTACGCTCTTCAAAAATATATCAAACCTAATTCTCACATCCTGCCTGAATTAGTTACTAGTTATTACTGTTACAAAGAATTACAGCATCCACATAAAAAAAAATAGTGACATTTCTCCTCGTATTTATCCCCTCTGGTAGACTATTTATTAAACTTTTATAGGAATAAATCACTATGAGATTTAATTCAAGGTAAAATCAAATGTTTCATACCACTCCTCATAATTAATTTTCTAAGTAGATCGCTATTTCAAGACCACTGTGGTCCCATCCTCAGTACCATCTTGACGACTGATGTTATGTCGATCGGAAGAACACTTCTTTCCTCTGTTGGTGGATCGATAAATCTCTGGATCAGGTCAGAATTTGCAGGAATTTCGAAGTTCATAAGATTTTTTTATTTTTTCTGAATGTGGATTTTTTCCCCAAACCGTTTTATCATCATCATCTGCATTCATGGATTAGGTCTGTTGACCCATTCCGACTTCAGCCCATCTCTTTCTAGGTCTGCCCACATCTCGGGTGCCTTTAGGTTTGTACTTTGTCATTGGTTTTGGATATCTATCTTCATTCATTATGTGTTGTTTCCATTTTTGTCTATATTTATCTATTTTATCACTTATTGCAAATATTTCAAGTTCCTATCTTATTTCTGTGTTCTTGATTCTGTCTTCCTTAGTGCACCCTTTAACAGATCTCAAAAATGTTATTTCTGCCGCCGTTATCCTACTTAGATCTTGTTTTTTATGTATCCAGGCTTCTGAACCATAGAGCAGTACCGGTACTGCCAACGTTCTGTAAAATTTCAATTGGATCTCTCTTGTTGTTTTGTTATTTAGTGATCGTTTTATCGTACCACATATTCCCTGGAATTTTGCTATTTTATTAGTTATATCATTATTATAATTAAATGAAATGTCACATCCTAGATAACTGAGATGGTTCACCTGTTCTATGATTTTGTTACCTATTACTATTTTGTTTATCTACTTGTTTAATTAGACTAGCTTTTGATTCAATTAGATGTTTTTCAGACCAAGCATGAGCAGCTACTGCTGACTTTTCCACTTCTCTATTTTTGACATTTCTAAGATGTTCTTTCACCCTTGTTTTCAAATTTCTTTTTGTTTTTCCAATATAAATTTTGTCACAATCCCTACATTTGATCTGATAAATTCCTGATTGTTTTCAAAACACAGTTCGATTCCTGGTTCAGACATCAATTTTTCTTTTCACAATATCATTATAATATGGTAATAAGATGCTAGCATAAAAATTATGAAACACACTTATGTTTAAATTATTTATGAGTTGGTTATTTTGACTCGCCTCATATTTCTTGATTTTTATGCAGACCTGGTTTTGATGCTTTTATGCGACATTGTCGATGCATTCCAACTCACATGTTTATTCTATAATACTGTAATGTCAAACTTCTTTAACAATCCTCCTCCTTTACATTCCATAGACTTCTTTGTGCTTTCACTATTATATAAAATCATCATCAACAAGGATTAAGCCCAATGTCCTGTTCCAATCTCATTATAGGTCGAATTGGTCCTTCCATCTCTTCAATGGTCTTCCCAACATTCTTCTCCCTTTTGGTTTATAATTATACATTCTTTTTGGTATGTGCTGTTCATTCATTCGTAATACGCGCTGAAGATAAGCATTTTGATAATATTTTATTCTTTCACAGAGATTAAATATATTAAGTTCTGTTCTTATATCTTCGTTTTTCTTTTTATCGGTTCTTTGGTATCCTGCTATTGCTCTCAACATCTTCATTTCAGCAGCTTCTATTTTGAAGAGAAAAATTTTCGCCTAGACCGAGACTCAAACCCGGGACCCTTGGCTTTCCGGGCCAAGTGCTCTACCAACTGAGCTACCGAGATGAGTTGCAATCTAGATGCAAATTTCTCTCTTATATACGTTGTAATTCCCTCGCGCCAAATGCTTCTATTTGTTTATTATCTGCCTTTGTTAATGTCCAGGTTTCACATCCATAGATAAGAGATGGAACTGCCAATACTTTGTAAAACTTCAAAATAGTTTCTTAAATAAAATCTAAAGAGAAAATTATATTCAAAATTTGTAGGAAGTGAAGTGTAATTTTGATAATATTCGACTATGGGGGAAAAAAAAAAGTTTGGTATAGTTTTGAAAACATAAAGAAAGAAAAAAATATTCTACATATGGTTTAGGCCTGAATCTAAGATACATGTTTCTCTAATGTCAACCCATTCCACTTTCCGATAAATGCAAGCGTGTGACACACAGTATTAAAAAAAATAAAGCAACCAAATGGCAATTGCTGGGCTATTACATATATTTTTGCTTCCATTATCGATAAAGCAAAAAATTAATTAAAATTACAGTGAGAGGAAACACTACGAGGTATTCATATTAATGAGTTGGAGAAAATGTTTTAACATCTCACCTCACAAAGTTACGTGTCTTCATGGTACCGGTTTCAAAAGTATAGTATTACTTCCATCTATACTTTTCAAACTGGTATCGTGAAGACACGCAACTTTGTGGGTGAGATGTTGAAACATTTTCTCCAACCCATTTATTAAAGCAAAAAAATACCTGAGTAACATATATACCTAGTAATGAAACACTTACACAATTTCATTTCATGTAAATCTGGAATGTGTAGCAAAATAATTGTTGTACAATGCATTATAACGTTTATACTTAAGCCTGGTCTACACGTAACATTTTATCATTAGTCTTGCAATATCATGCCAAGCTTGTCAAACAAAACATTGCATATTCACGGAATTCATAGAACTATACCACAGTTTTCCTTGCCTCTGGCACGTGAAATCGAAGGAATACAGCAATAGAGATACGAAAAACCAAGCTTATACCGCTTTGGTTAGTAAATATAAAGTGGATACTAAAGCAAGTAAAGAGTCCGTCACAAAAAAATCAACTCATTTCGAACATTTATTTAACTTTTATAGGAATTAAACACCATCAGGTTTAATTTATGGTGAAATTAAATGCTTCTTACCTCTCCTCTTATAAATCTTCTAAGAAGATCGTGATTTCGAGACCATAACGGTCTCATCTTCAGTACAATCTTGGCGACTGATGTTATGTCGATCGGAAGAAACTCTTCTTCTTCCCTCTGAATCCATCGGTCCACCAACAGAGGGAAGAAGAAGAGTTTCTTCCGATCGACATAACATCAGTCGCCATGAAAGTACTGAAGACGAGACCGTTATGATCTCAAAATCGCGATCTACTTAGGAGATTTATATGAGGAGAGGTAAGAAACATTTAATTTCACCATCATTTCGAACAGTTTACCGTAAAGATTGTGTGAAAATAAAAGCGTCAAAGCATTTAGTTTGGATGCCAGTCTTCTGATGCAGTTAGTAAGGTAGGGTAACGACTGACCCAAAGACTGAGTACAAGTTTGAGTACAATTTTGATCATGCAAGACTGATGACAAAATGTTATGTATAGACCAGTGGATTCAAATTTTGAGCAGCCGATAATAGAATGATCTGTCCATACATTCAGAAATATAAATACACTAATTTACAAATTTTCTACTCATCTACTATACTTAGAGAAAATGTATGTTGTTATTAATTATGAAAAACAAAAACAAACTAATGACCTCACCACTACTCTCTACACAATATCCTTCTCTATTGGAAGCCATTCTATCTTTGAATTAACAGACCAAGACCTAAACACAATAATTACAAATCATTTGCACTATTAAATCTGCAGAAATATATTTTTTACAATGTATTGTGTAATTGTATACCATTGAGTCATAAAAATTTTAAAACCTGGAAACTGAACTTAGTAAAATATGAGAAAACATTTTAATTTTCAAATTGAATGGTATTAAGATAAATTAAAATGTTTCATATCTCTCTTCATAATTAATCTTCTAATGGTATTAATTAAATTAATATTGAGGCTAAAGCTATTATTATAGTAGAAATAAGTAAATTAATTAACACAAAAGGAACATTGATATCTTAAAAGAACTGAAGACTACACCAATTTTGGAATATATTAAACAGTACCAACTGACGATAAAACAGAATTGTTTTGAAACATGTTCAAGAACAAATCAACATTAATATTGAGGTAAGATGTCCAGACTAAAAATAATATAATTAAAATAACCTCAAAATATAACTTTCTAAAATTAAATATTAAGTACCAACTAAATTGGAAACACCATCTTGAAAGAATGAGTCCAAATCGGATCCCCAAAGCTGTTTATAATTATATACCAAGAGGGCAAAGATCTCTGGGCCGTCCTATGAAACGCTGGAGGGAAAATTTTCTATAGGATCGTAACAGGCCTTGGCCTAATACTTGGAAGGAAAAAGAAGAAGATTAACACAAAAAAAAATTTTTTCTTTACCATTAATTACAATAATTTAGTCGTGTTTCATTAATTTACTTATTTCTATCATAGTAACAGCTTTAGCTTCTCAATATTAATTTAATAAATAATGCTACAGCTGTGTGGAGTCCCTTCATGTCTTCTTAATGTAGAAGCCATTCAATGTGTATTTGTGAATGATGATTGGATGTGGGATCAAGAGAGTAAGGTAAAGGGAGGATTTATGCTTGGATGGGAATGTAGCCTGAATTAGATCAGTGGTCAGAAGATCAGCACAAAAAGCTGAAGGTTTGGGGTTCGAGTCCCAGTTCAGGCAAAAATTTTTCTCCTTATCATTGATTACAATAATTTAGTTGTTTTTAACCCAATATTTCTCGTTACTGTATTTATGGATTTAACATTCATTTGCCTCACAGAGGACAACTAGGAAATTAAGAATTATACTATAAAATTAAAGATGTGGTTTTCAAGAATCTTGAAACAGTGCAATATAATGCATCATAAAATATTTGTAGATAACTGTAAGAAACACATATTGCCTGATGCAGAATACCTGAAATGATTATTGAATGTAATACTGGAAAAAAATGCAAATTGGCAAGACAAACAGACTCCTGCATATTATTTACATCATCAACTACTCTATAATTTTGTATTTCACACATTGTGAACTAATAATGACAAGAGAGTCAAGAAAATATACAACATTCCCCATATAAGGAGGTAGCAATGTCCAGAAAATAAAAATGGTTCTATTAACTTAATTATAACAAATATTAGCATTTTAAGGATATTTACAACTACTATACACTTTTTAAGCTGATATTAGGAAATTACAGAATTCACATAGCAGTATGCACATTTACTACTTTGTATTTGGTATGCATGTATATGTATGTGCACAGACTCATCAAAATTTAATTTAACTTTGAATTATTTAAAATAACCCCGCGCCGTAGCCGAGTGGTTAAGGTAGGAAGCCTTGGCGCAGAGCTACGGGACTTGCGCTGGTTCGAGTCTCCATGGGGGAAGAAATTTTCTTATGGTATTTCGGCCAGTATGGGACCGGTGCCCACCCAGCATCGTGAGGCAATTGGGTAGCTACAATAAGTAGCGGCTCCAGGTTGAGGAACCAGCTATAATGGCTGGGGGACTCGACATGCTAACCACATGTCACCCCTACACTGGCTGTTAATCATCTACCTCTGTGATTGACACATGTGGATGTGAAGGGCCAGCAGCCGGCTGGTAAAAGGGCAACCGCTGAAAAGTGGAGAGACCCTCAATCGGAATCGGAAAATAACCCAATAATACCATTGTGTACGTTAAGCAGCATAATGCGTCAAGATTCAGATTTAATTATATAATTTTTAGTCTGATCATCTTACCTCAATATTAATGTTGATTTGTTCTTGCACATGTTTCAAAACAATTGTTTTATCGTCCAGACTAGTCTGGAAAAGCTGATGATAAAACAATTGTTTTGAAACATGTTCAAGAACAAATCAACATTAATATTGAGGTAAGATGATCAGACTAAAATAATATAATTAAAATAACCTCAAAATATAACTTCCTAAAATTAAATATTCAGATTTAATTAATGGATTACATAAACAAATTCTAAACCACAACTGCAGTTAATATTTTCTAAATTTTAAAATCATTAGAAAGTAACATTTTGAGGTTTAATTTAATAATTGAGTTTGTATTTTTTTAAACATTCTTACCTCATATGTTTGTTTTGTTGGACGATCGTTTCAAAGCTTATTGCTCCATCTTCAGCTTGTTACAAATATTGAGTAACATTGTAACAAGCTGAAGATGGAGCAATAAGCTTTGAAACAATTGTCCAACAAAACAAACATATGAGGTAAGGAGCAATAAGCTTTGAAATGATTGTCCAACAAAACAAGTATATGAGGTAAGAATGTTTAAAAAAATATATACTCAATATTTTTTTTTATTTCCATATCAATTAAAAAACCATGATCATGGTTTAGTCTTTGTTTTGACATGTTAAGTGAAATGTAGAAACAATGTCTGTAAATCCAAATTTACCATTGTGCCAAATTAATTTACTTTTTTTTATTCCTGAACAATTTTAAATGCTATAATGTAGTCTTGTCTGTTAATTTATGCTGATGATGTAATACTATTGGGCGATAAGAAAGAGATATTAAAGGCCAACATGCACATAGTATTGAGTAACACTAAGAAATTGGGACTGGAAGTAAATATAAATAAAACTAATTATATTATCACACAAAAAAATACATTATACAATAAAAATGGACCGCTAATGACAAATGAGGGAAAATTTTGAGGAAGTGGCTGAATTCAAATACATAACAACAATAATCACAAATAGGAATGCAATGCACAAAGAAATTAAATATAGACTTAATTCTGGAAATGCATGCTATTATGCATTACAGGGGCCCTTGACATCCCAACTCCTTTCAAAAAAACGTGTAACTAAAAATGTATAAATCTATTATTCTACCAGTTATTATATGGATGCAAAACATGGATTCTTACTTTAAGGGAGGAAAAGAGATTACGAGTTAAGTTATGTAGGTAGGAAATATCATTATAATATGAACCATTATTGGAACTGTGTTGGAAAATGTTAAATAACATCGTTTACTACTTATAAAAGTGGTGGTGCAAAATTCTCAAATATGGTTGGTTGGTATCTAATGTCGAGCACTTGATAATGAAATCATTCGCTCATGAAATCATTCTCAAATATAGATACTTCTAAACGAAGCCGGCCATTGGCGATGGTAGTGTCATCTAGCTGACAACGGACGAAACGAGAATTATAGATTTGTATATGTGGAAAGAATTGTTAGTGTTTGTGCCAGGTGTGGAATGGTGTAGTGGGCTGCACACTAGTCTGGAGAACTAGAGGTCCACGGTTCGATTCCTGGTTCACACATTCACTTTTCTTTTCACAATATCATTATAATATTATAACACTATGAGGTTAAATTTGAAGAGAAAAATTTTCGCCTAGACCGGGACTCGAACCCGGGACCCTTGGCTTTCCGGGCCAAGTGCTCTACCAACTGAGCTACCGAGGCGAGTTACGATCTAGACGCAAATTTTTCTCTTATATACGTTGTAATTCCCTATCGCCAAAATGCTTTCGAAACATTAATGTTAAATTTCCAATAAATGTCTTCTTAACTAAGAAGCCGCCATTTGCAAAGATAGAAACAATGGTTTCGAAAGCATTTTGGCGATAGGGAATTACAACGTATATAAGAGAAAAATTTGCGTCTAGATCGTAACTCGCCTCGGTAGCTCAGTTGGTAGAGCACTTGGCCCGGAAAGCCAAGGGTCCCGGGTTCGAGTCCCGGTCTAGGCGAAAATTTTTCTCTTCAAATTTAATTTATCTTTCATTGAGAAATGTTAAATTAATAATAAAAACATCATTAGAGGCCTTACTGGCTTTTAAAGTAATGTTAAATTTCCAATAAATGTCTTCTTAACTAAGAAGCCGCCATTTGCAAAGATAGAAACAATGGTTTCGAAAGCATTTTGGCGATAGGGAATTACAACGTATATAAGAGAAAAATTTGAGTTCTAGATTGTAAATCGCATTCGGTGAGATCAGTTGGGTTTTTTTTTTAGGCCACTTGGCCCAGAAAGCCAAGGGTTCCGGGTTCGAGTCCCGGTACTAGGCCGAAAACATTTTCTCTTCAACGAATTAATTTTATCTTTCATTGAGGAATGTCAAATTAATAATTTAAAAATCACCTATGAGGTTTCTTTTCATTTTTGTTGATTTGTTTCTCGACTCATCTCATACTTCTTAACTCCCTCGCAGATCCGGATTTCGTCACTGTATTTGTGACATTCTCAATGTTGTGAGTTGTGAATAAGACAATAACCTAGCAGGTAGATAGTTTCTGCCTCAATGCACTCCCATTAGGCAAAATAATAAGTACTGGCTATTTTATTTTAACGTAAGGCTGTAACAATATACGTTATAGTCCATTTTTGTAAGAGCCTATTTCGAATTTTTAGTGCCTATATTAATGATTTTTAGTGTCTTTTTGAATTTTTTAAGTGCCCAACATCCGGACTCTACTCATGAGTGTGTGTGCACGTACATATGAAGGCAAGTAACCTTTTCCTTGAAGCCTTCACACACTTTTAATAGTATAATACCTATCTATACTTTCTTACCTGCATGTAAAACACTTCACTAAACTCTATCTTTTACTGTTTCACTCTTCTAAATTCTATGGAGAACCTAATGACTCTCAAACTCCATTTTGACAAAAAAGTGACTTACATTCTTTCCATGTATCCTTCATGTGTGTTCCTATGCCCCCATTGTACTTTTTGTGTTCTCCAGTAGTTAGATAGATGATATTAATGTGGTATATTTCAGGTTATGCACCATTTTGGTACACTTACATAGATGATGTGTACTTGTATTGTGTACAGAGATGTGTAGGATGAGAGTATGTATGAGATTACCAATAGGTAAATAAATCAATTTTCTTGTTCAATCCATCTGAGAAGAATTTATATTATTTTTTGGTCTGGACATCTTACCTCAATATTAATGTTGATTTGTTCTTGGACATGTTTCAAAACAATTCTGTTTTATCGTCAGCTTTATGGAAAAGTCTGGGAAAGCTGACGATAAAACAGAATTGTTTTGAAACATGTCCAAGAACAAATCAACATTAATATTGAGGTAAGATGTCCAGACCAAAAATAATATAATTAAAATAACCTCAAAATGTAACTTCCTAAAATTAAATATTGAGAAGAATTTGTTGATTTGACATTCACTTTTTGAACAAGATTGTGAAATAATTAAGATATTTTGTCTATACATTCTTACCTCTTATGGTTGTTTTTGTTCGAACATATGTTTCAAGACTTCTGAGTACCATCGCCAGTGATTACCGACTGAATTTTCTCAAGTTGTTGGCCCTGATTCTTGATTTCTGCCTCTGGTCCAATGAATTTACCAATAAGGTAACTGGACCAGAGGCAGAGAGAACAGGAATCAAGAATCAGGGCCAACAAACTGACTTTTAAAAGTAGTGTTTAAATTCCCAATAAATGTCTTCTTAACCAAGAAGCCGCCATTTGCAAAGATAGAAGCAAAGGCTTCAAGCTTTTGGTGCATGGGAATTAAATGTATATAAGAGAAAAATTTGCGTCTAGATTGGAACTTGCATCGGTAGCTCAGTTGGTAGAGCATTGGAACGGTAAACCAAAGGTCCCGCGTTCGGGCTCCAGTCTGGGCAAAAGTTTTTCTCTTCAAATTTAACGAGAAAATTCAGTCTGTAAACGCTAGTGAAGGGACTCTTGAAACATGTTTGACAAAAATAACCATAAGAGGTAAGAATGTACAGACAAAATGTCTTAATTATTAAACAAACCTCTTAATTAAGTTATGTAGATAGGAAATAACACTATGAGGTTTTTTAATATTGTTTATTTTTTATTTCACTCACCTCATACTTCATAACTCCTTCGTCACATCCTTTGTGACATTCTCAATCTCTTAATGTTACTTCCTATTGTATTAAAAAAAAATGTTGCACATATGATGAGGTACTTGTGTTATGTATAGAGGTGTGTAGGATGAGGGTTCGTATGAGATTACTAATAAGTAAAGAAATCTGTTTCCTTCATCAACCCATCTGAGAAGAATTGATGATGAGATTAACTTAACAAGATTGTAAAATTATCAATCCAAATACACACACACCAAATACAAATGTGTTCAAAGATAAAAAGTTAATATGTGGCCTAGGGCAGAATTTGAAATAGTATACATTCTTATTTTGTTTTGTACATTTTATTTCTGGACAACTTTCATAATATAAATCAAGGTTAGATTAAAAAAAAAAGATGGATTCAAGTCTTGCTTGGCTGGGTGTAGCTGGTATTTGTTAGAGTTAAACATATGAACAAATATAAAACACAAATTGAAAGAGTAATAATCTACAGTCTATTGCTAACAAATAACTGTTATGGGTAAGCAAATAGCAAATATGTTATAGCCTCTTTACCTGAACACTCAAAGCATGGCAGTGTTTCTGATAATCTGGAGAGATAAACAAGTTAAAAAAACAACACATTATGGTCGAGGATGAATGCGATTGTGTTTGAAACAGCGGTATCGTGGAAAACATGAATTATATTAGGTGAATTAATTATATTATTTTTAGTCTGAACATCTTATCTCAATATTAATGTTGATTTGTTCTTGAACATTTTTCAAAACAATTCTGTTTTATTGTCAGCTTTTCCAGACTGGTTTCATTAAATTAGCACCGAAAATTAACTACAGTTTAAATAAACTAATAAAAACCAACAAAAATGAAAAAAACTGATAAAAATAAAAAGTCAGGAATATATCAAATTGAATGCATGGGTTGTGAAAAGATATATATAGGAAAAACAAAAAGAAACCTAAAAATTAGAACCAAAGAACACATAAGAAATATTAAAAATGGAGAAATAGATAAATCTGCAATTGCTGCTCATGTTTGGTCTGAAAAACATAATATAAATTCAGACACTAAATTATTAAAACAGTTAGAAAATACAAAAGAGCTGACTATTTGGGAAAAAAATTTATATTCAGAAGAACAGAAACAGAGTTATGAATTTTGATATACCGATGGAGCATGACCTTGTTTGGAGGTTCTTTGGCCAACCACAGGATGGAGCTGACATCGACATCCAGGTTGTGCAACATAAACCAAACCAGTCTGGAAAAGCTGACGATAAAACAGAATTGTTTTGAAACATGTTCAAGAACAAATCAAAATTAATATTGAGGTAAGATGTTCAGACTAAAAATAATATAATTAAAATAACCTCAAAATATAACTTCTTAAAATGAAATATCTATTAGGTGAGTTGTTTAAAAAAATGTTCTCCGATGAATTTCAATAATAAAACAATTCTGATTGAAATCAATCAAATAAACAGCCGATAGCCAGATTAAGATGAATGCAATGACAACTAATTGATTACTTTGAAATCATGAGCAATTAAAAAAACAAGCAACTGGTGCTTCTGCATTCTTCAAAACCAATTCGATTGAAATTCTATATCATAGACATCTCAACTTGTAACTTGATTATTTTAAGTGTTGTGTATTTGCAGCAAATTTTAATCACGGGTCAGCAGTTTTACACAATAGTTCTCTATCACTGAACTACTGTTGTAAGTAGATAGTACATACCAAAATAATCAAATTCACAATTTAGAAGGATTTGTGGAACATAACACTAAGATTTTTGTATGGGTCAGCATATGCATTGCAGACAGCTCAATGATAAAACATCAGACACACAAAAATGGAGAACTATGGCTCAAATATTGGTTTAGGTAACATATTACTTATATTTAAATTAATGTTGGGAAGTAAACAATAGGTTATATCATTAATAGTGAGCGAAGAACATATTTTTAACATTATTTTATTTTGAGTTCTGTTTATCTTACCTCAATATTAATGTTGATTAAAATAATTAAAAGAACCTCAAAATATTACTTCCTAAAATAAAACATATTTTTAACAACTCACCTCATAAAATTTTAAGTTTTCTTGTCTTGAGACCAATGGTTTCAGATGACTCCAACTCATGACTGAAGAGGGACGAGAAATCGCCTGAAACCATTGGTCTCAAGTCAAGAAAACTTGAAATTTTATGAGGTGAGTTGTTAAAAAATATATTAAAATTAATGTTGGGAAGTTAACATTGAGGTTGTATCATTAATATTGAGTGGAGAACAGATTTTTAATAACTCACCTCAAACAATTTCAAATTTATTTGAGACCATTGGTTTCAAATGAATTTTTCATTTTTTTACTGAAGATGAATGAAAAATTCATTCGAAACCAATGGTCTCAAATAAATTAGAAATTGTATGAGGTGGGTTATTAAAAATATGTTCTCCACTCAATATTAATGTTAAAAATATGTTCTTCACTCACTAATAAAAACATATTACTTATTTTAGGAATTCACACTATAAGGTTATTTTTATTTAGGTAAAATATGAGGTGAGTGATAACATTTTACCTAAATATATTAGGTAACAAAGTTTCCTCATAAAATATATTCTGCACTTTCTGCTGAACCGACATTGGTCTAGAAAAATCATGGACCATATTTTCCACTAAGTAATAATAATCACATTGTCCTAAAAATAAATTATCTGCCCACAACTTATATTAAGATCTCATTCTCCTGAATGTGGACAACATATTGGTATTGATCAACTAAATATGTTACTTGTCTTTATTCAATTAATTTAATATTAATTAGTTTTGAACTTTATCATATGTCATATTGAAAAGTTTAAAAGTTTGTGGAAATAAAAATTCATGTTATCAAATAAAAAAGCTGCCTTGCATTATTTTTATGTAAGTATGATCTATTATGAGAAAGTATGTTAAAAGTTTTGCCATCCAATATAATTTTATCTCTCCAGATTTTGTTTTAACGGAAAAATAAAGTAGGTCCCGCCTTTGTTATCTCAAGTCCCACAGCCACGGTGACAAGATGCTGCACATGCACAGGTACGTGTTCGCTAGGTGCTGGATCTGCTAGTTTTGCTTATGCCACACTTGATAGAAGATCCAGTCTTCCATAAATGATGGCACAAAAGCATGATCTCTGGAGAACTCCACAGGAACATTTAGTTTCTTCAGCTGCTCTTCAAACATCTTCAAGGATTCTGGACACGAAGCTCCATTTCCCTGTAAGTTATAAAGCAACATTTGAACATGTTCTATTTTATATTGTATAATATCTCGGAATTTTAAGTTCTAAGAATCTTCCAGAAGACTTTATAGAAAAGAAATTGTTTTAAGTCATTGTTGTAAAAATTATAAATCCTTCTGTTATAAGAACATCTGCATAACTTCATATTCTTAAATGAAAGCAAACTAAACTCTGATTGGATGTTAAAACAATTAACTTTCTTATTTATCAAATCAAATTAAAACTTATATTTAAAGGACTATTAACCAATAGAATTTAAAATTACCATCATGTGATGTAATAATGGTCTTAAAATTATAAAAGAATTACAATAGTCATTCTACATACTACTTTCAACAAAGATAGAAGCAATAGAGCTCTCCTGATAAAATGTAATATTTAATACAAGAAGAATAATTGATTCAAGAAAAGGAAATAATTTACTTTTAATTGACGGTGAAGAATAATACCACCTACATTTACTTAATCTGCTGGGAAATTAAAAAGTGAATAAATTTGCAAATATTTCTACAAGAAACAATTTTTTTAGTAATTTTGAAGTGTTTTCCTATCCAGTGTACCAACATCCGACCCTACCGAAAATTAAACCCAACCTAAACCAGTAATCCTTGTTTTTGGGACACAAATCCTTCTTCAAAATTTTACTACAACATTGGGCATGAAGAGGATTACTTCTTCAGAACATATTGTTATGGAAAGGCTCCAAAAGTGGCCCTTATTATATGATAAGGTCTGGATATGTTGATCCTTGCCTCCATTGGGTATCTTATGGGACATTCTTGATTTGTAGCTGTGGTATTATTATTTTTAATCTGACTTACATGAGTCATGTACTTCCCCTGAGGTTTGAGGACCGCCATGGATGAGTTGAGGATAAGCCGTACAAAGTCCCACACCTCTCCCTGTGGTGTGTCAGAGAGAGGAATATCCGTCAGATCTCCAAAAACATAGTCAAACTTGCGATCCTCAGCAATGTATTGGTTCAGCATTTTAACACAGTCATCCACTATGATCTGAAAACACACATAACATCCATATTATAGTCTACTGCCACTTTAGTCCCTAAGGAGCAACATTGACACTTTTTCACTATTACATGGTTTGTTTGTTATGAAAAGTAAACCATTTACTTGTGTCCGGTGTAATGTCACTGATTCACTCATTTTTGGGTAACTATACATTAAGAATCTACCATAAGAATTAAATAAATCATGATTTCTTCTTACCTCATACTTCTATGTTCTTTTAAACACAGCACTGCAGTATCAGCGACCATTGTCACCATCTCAGCTGTTTTTACGACTCAATTTTTTCTTTTGCCAGTAATTATCCAAACTGCCATCTATTGTATTTTTGAAGAACTTTGTAATCAAGCTCGGTTCGTATGGAATCTTGAAGTTCATGGTTCTAGTATGGTTTTTTTGAATATATATTTTTTCCCAAACTGTTAAATCCAAAGGTTTGGATAGATTAAGTTATGTAGATAGGAAATAACACTATGAGGTTTTTTAATATTGTTTATTTTTTATTTCACTCACCTCATACTTCATAACTCCTAGCAAGCATACCCAGGGTTTCGTCACATCCTTTGTGACATTCTCAATGCTGTGTCGCGTTCACAACTGACGTCCAGCTGCCTTCTGATGGCTGACCGACGAACTTCCAAATCAGTCCTCTCTCCTTATAACCAGGTATTTCAAAATTCATAGTTGTATTTTCATTCTTGCATATGTAAATTTTTTCCCAAATTGTGAGTTCCTTCGGTTTTTCCAATTGTTTAAGTAATTTTGTTTTGGTTTCTATTCTATGTTTTTCTGACCAGGCATGTGCAGCTATTGCAGATTTTTCTGTTTCTCCATTTTTAACATTTCTGAGGTGTTCCTTTAATCTTGTATTTAGATTCCTTTTTGTTTTTCCTATGTATATCTTTTCACAATCTTTCAAATTAATTTGATAAATTCCCGATTTTTTGCAGTCTTCAATCTTTTCATTTTTGTTGGTTTTTATTTTTGGTTAGAGGCTCACGACCATGGCCTACAGCCCGAAAATCTTCATCAAGATCATCAGAGTTTAAAGCATTTATTGCTTGATTTGTTTGTGCGATTCTATTTTTAATTTCCACTGCATTATCGCCTGAATGGTCTAATTTTGTTCCTAAATAAGTGCATTAAATACTAGGTTTTAGTTCTTCTCCATTGTTGAAATTTATATTTTCCATTTCTTCTCCTGTGCACAGGTTTTCTCAATGTTTAAGAATAAAAAAAGAGAAAAAATGATTTGTACCTACCTCATAATTATCTCCCTTCCTTTTATCTAAACAATCTCCACAGCAACTTCTCAAATGTTTGCTACAAGCTTTCATCACCAACTCATCAATCTGGAATAATCACAAACCAATGTAGTATAATAAGCAGGTTAGAGGTAGACACACTCCATTAATTAATTCTAAATTCTAATTACCTCTAACATATAGACAAACTTTGGTTTCTCCTTTAATAATTCCCAGAGTAGAGCTCCATCACCTCCTCCCAGAATCACAATTTCTTTACCCTCGTAATTCTCCTTCCCTCTCTGCATCAGGGTTTCTGTGTATATCAGGTCACTCTCCGACATGTCTACAAGAGTCAGTATCAACATACCAATATTAATACACTTTTTTAATTATATCAGTTTTAATTACACAGAAATTAGAGACAAATTCATAATAAATATTTAATTTTAGGAAGTGATACTTTGAGGTTATTTTAATTATATTATTTTTAGTCTGTTCATCTTACCTCAACATTAATGTTCATTTCTTCTTGAACATGTTTCAAACAATTCTGTTTTACCGTCAGCTTGTCTAGGGGTAAATCAAATAAATAAATCAAACCAGTCTGGACAAGCTGACGATAAAACAGGATTGTTTTGAAACATGTACAAGAACAAATCAACATTAATATTGAGGTAAGGTGATGAGACTACAAATGTCATATTCAAAACATAACCAATTTATTATAGATAGATGAAAATACTGGAAAGGCCATGTAGAAAGAATGGAAGACAACCGACTTGCAAAAAGAGCTAAAGAAGATAGACCGATGGACAGGAGAAGAAGAAGAAGACCAGCCAAGAGATGGATAAACAGTGAATGCACATCCAATATGTCTTCCTCTGAGGAGTGATTTTGGAAATAAACAAGATGAAAATCCTACAAATTACAAATAAGAAATTTTAATAAATTTGAAAATTTTTAATCTGGTACTTCCTAAAAATATCAAACATAGAGAGAGAGAGAGAGAGAGGGGCGATAGAGAGAGAGAGGGGCGAGAGAGAGAGAGAGCGAGAAGAGCGAGAAGTGGCGAGAGAGAGAGAAGGGGCAAGAGAGAGAGAGAATTG